>CM056591.1:13277500-13480000 GCA_029721435.1 Gymnothorax reevesii
CAGGGAGGACGAACAGTGTGGGGGGATAATGGGAGTAAAGTTGCAGTCATTTTTCAGCATCACCCATAGTATTTACAAATCTATTCTACAGGGCCCAGGGACTAAAATGCTCATCAGAGAAGAATGTTTCTGCAGTTGATTTCAATTGACAATCCTCTCCACAAGCTAAAGTGTTGTATTGTGTTCATGACACTCAGAGGAAATGAAACTCATGTATGCTTACTTGTGTCCAATCAGGTTGTCAATACGGATCGTATAGTAAATGGCGTACTTCGCATCATCTTTTCCACAGACATGGAATGGGGCGCCTTCACACTCCTTAGCTGATGTGAACAGTAGAAATGCAGCAGCACCTCCCACTGCCTGGAGTTGACCAGTGGATATAAAAAATAAAAGATGGCGGCTCTTTTATGGCTGGGAATCGCGTTTCGCCGGAAAGCGTCGACTCGCGCTGCCGCCAGATTGCGATTATTCCCATTCGCGCACATTAAATGTCATATAGTATCAGTATTTGTTGATCTGTTTCGATGTGAGAAATCCCAGCAAACACTGGTATGTTGTGGGTCTAAACAGAGGTGCCCGGTTCCCTTTGGCTTTTATTCCATTAATTTCAAATTCTGTATTTGAGGAAAGCAAAGGTCAAAGACATCAAACGAGACCTTCAGGACTGTTGAGGTTTTGAGTCTCAAGGTCAAATTCAGCAAGTTGTCAGAACCTGTCCTTCAAACGAGTATGGCTGGAAACAAAGAGAAGTACTCCTGAGCTTTTGGGGTTTCCCTTGCACCCAATGCATTATGGTCAAGAATGTATTTCACTAAAAAATGACAAAAATAGGCATGACTACTCTCATGCCAAAAATTATGAAAAAGGTCAGTTTTTTTTTTTTATTTAAACTACTTGAAAATTAGTCTGACATCATAAACATGAAACATAAATGGTATATCTGTCGATTTGACAAATTGGTGGTCAAGATTATGTCACCAAAAATGGGAATAATTGACAAGGTCCAAAATGATTGGGACAGGTCAAAATGTTTTGTTATTTTATTTCGCATCAATTAACTAGATGGCATTTATAAATTATAAAATGAAATTAAAAAAAAAAAAAAATCATTATCAGGCGATTTGGCTTCATCAATTTCAAAATTGCTTTTCAACAAAAATGTTCAAATTACAAATCACTATATGCCAATATTATCAATAAATAAAGTATAAATAAGCAGCCTTCTTTGTGTTTTTACAGATTATCCGGGTTAGTCCGGGCCAGAGCTAAGAACACTGAGCATTACCAGGTAACAGTGCAGCTCAAACACTGGATGTGTACATATCTTATTGTCAAACAGATTAATTTGCATCCTTGTATGATCAAAACAGACCATAAAATCAGCCTGATCTTGCACTCAAACATGAAGTACTACACAATATAATCTTTACCTGATGAAATATCTTTCAAAGAAACAGAGATAAAAATTTTCAGCACAAACATACCTGCTTCTGTTTATTTTACTTTTCACTGTACGCTTGAGGCTTTATGCAAGGGAATCTCACCTTTATCTGAAAAGAGCCAGTGAGGAAGCAGATTTTCATTCTAACTATATGGTTACACACCTGATTCAACTAATGAACCCTTTGGATCTTTGCAAAAGACTTTGATTAGTATAATAGAGTAGAGTTTTGAAATGACTGGAGCAGAGAAAAACCTGCTTGGAAGGAGACTCAAATGTTTTCTGTCGCCATCACAGTTAGGGGGACAGTTTGAGAGCCAAATTCTCCAGAGAAAACAGTTGAGAAAGTGCTGGAGCTGGTTTCTATCCTGGGGTCAGCAGGTCCCAAAAACTTCAATTAAAACCTTCTCCACACAGCCAAGGAATCGAGAGGCTATTTTATGTTTCTCTGCGCAGCGGCATCAAAGTCAAATTCCATCATTTACCCTCAGGAGCTGTGCTCTATTGTATGAATATTTTTGCCGGGAAACAAAGCTTTTTATGAGCTGCGAAAGAGAGTTTACTGAGAGTGTAAGGGTGGCCATGTCTCCGAATCAGACATTCTAATGGGCTCACACTAACAGATATCGAACATACTTTTCAAACCTGGCAATCCCAGAACTTAAATTGTAAGAAGGCCGAAGTCTAATTCTCCAAATACATCATGGATTCAAAACTGACAACTCTTATGAATGTTACTGAAAAATTGTTATCAGCAACACAGCAAATTGTGAGCATGTCCCGGATCGAGCGAAGCATTACTGAGCTTTATATAAACAAGAAGCATTTGGTTGTATATCAACCACCATTTAAAATGGGATATGCATGCACTGTTGAGAGCAGGGCCTTCGTTAATCAATACTGAATGATGGAAATCAATTTCAGAAGCGTTTCAAATCTGTTCCAGATTTACAACAAACAGCATGAAGAAGCTATTGGGACAAGACCACAGGACACTAAAGGAAGAATCTGATGCGCGGACACTTTTAATGAGTTATTACTTTCAGAAACACTGTCCAATTGCAAAGAATAAAAATGGGATTTTAGGTAGCACACCTGGAGTCAAGAAGGATAAAAATGAAGCACATCACTGAAAATGAGTCTCATCACAGCTAAAACCAAGAGAGGACATGTAAATATAATTATGAGTCATACAGTGTCTCATGTCTGCTGAATTAAATCATTGTCATTATCTTATAAAACAACGTTTACTAGCTGTACCCTTGTGGCAGGGAGTTGTAGAACCTGAAAGTTTGATTTGGCTGGATTTTACTCAAAATACGTGTCAATTCATATTGTTGGAACACAGGCACATTCCATGTGTAAAATTTGGTTGATTTAACAGCAAGCTTATACGACCTGGATGCTCTGTTGCCTGCCTCGAATCTCCTTTGTTCTGCCCAGCAGGGGGTTTGGAGCCATTTGCTCTGGCCCTCTGAAACTCACAGACCTCTTCTCAATTAAAGTCAGGATCAGTTACTTTTAAGCTGCTTAAAACGATCTTAACCTCTATCAAATTCATAATATATTTCTGTTCAATATCCTAGGAAGGAACCTGTTATATATTGATAACGCAATTGGGCTATAATATTCCATCTTAAGGCTTTTCCATGACAACTGCATCATTTTAGCTCACATTCCTATCATGTTTAGTCTCTTTATTCTCGGGGGAGTCCAAGGAGTTGAATGGAACATGTTTCATTTCCCTTGGAATTATGGTTCGTTTGTAAGATTCATTCAAGCAACTACCCTAGTCTCCCTGTGCAAATTATCTTATCACCTAGGCCAGTAAAACTCTGATTCGGCCAACCTTCCCTCTACCTTGTTCGGAGGTGTGGTTTGGAGCCTTTAAAGGTATGAGATCCTGAGGGGGGTGGTCTCTTCTTTTCTTGGCGCTTCTCTTCGCTTTTCTGTCAACATCTGACGCGCTTAGGTGAGTTGGGGAGGGGTCACATGTTGCCTTGTTCCGGAGCGGGGGAACATTTGAGTTCTCCCCGACCACGTGGAGCGACTTTAGCTCCGCGTGGTCATTCATCTTTTCCAGGTATGAAAATACTCTAAATCCTTCTAAATTATATGTAACGGTAATTGGCTTATCATTGATTTGTTTGATTCAAGTTGTGCCTACCTGGTAAATTAAATTATTGTTATTCCTTTTCCAGCCTGCGTGTTCTCATTGTAAATTCTTTCTGGCCTTGTTGCGATTGGGACTTAAGGGGAGACTCCTACCAAGACATGTGTAGGTAGCGATACTTCTAAGTTAGATTGAGATTGGGTTCTACCTATTAAGGGGATATGAAATTACCGGCTCTTAAGATTTAGCTATTGGTTAATCTTTCTAAGGGGCCCTTTGATATGCATAAACCTAGGTTCGTGGTACGTTCATACTCAGAGCCATTTGCCTGATGTTGCTACCATGACAGTCTCTTCTATCCAATGGATTTATCGTCGAATTAGACCAGGCAGAGACGCCTATTTTAACCCTAGGGGGTGTTCTGCTTAGTGACAATGGTTTTCGCAGACAGAGTTTGGGTGCGTAACTGCCCTGAGATTCACGCATGCTGTTTCAAAATTATCAATTCTAATTCTAATTTGGAGTCAGATTTCTAACGAGATTATTGCTAAATTTGGTATTCTAACTGTTATATGGAGTCAGATAATCGTAACCATTGCGCTTTCATGCCCCGTCCTCGGACGGTGAAAAATATCCATTACATTGTGATTCACACCAGCCAGAAGAATGCTCTAATTAAAGTTAGACTAAGAGAACACGTGAGGCCTTCACCCCGGCAATATCCGCCTTTTGGTTATTGCTCTTTTGGGGTTTTACAGCTGGTGACCCCGCGTAAATAGTCTAATAATTATTTAAACTGTAATTTGTCGTTTTGAAAACCTTTGCATCTTGCGGCGTAATGGCTTGAGTACCATACTGGCGAAGCCTATGGTCGTGAGTGCATGGTTCTGTTTTCAAACGCGTTCTGAGGTGTTCTGCCTTCCGCTGGCTGATGTGTGAATCTACATCCGAAGTGATCCTGGTTTGTGCGATCCGGACGGCTCTACCAGTCATCCGAATTCGGTAAGTAATGCTGTGATTTTTGCCTCGTTAAAATTCACCGCATAAAAGACCGATGCTAAGGGATCGAGATATCCCCCATAGGCCTGGGACCGTAGAAACCAGACACGTTTTAATTTTACCTTTCCGGGATCAGAGAATGAAGTGAAATTGAGGGAATGTTATGCGTATGTCGTTTTCCGTTATCTCTTGACTGCTGTGTCTTCAGAATCATTTGGGCCATTTGGTATTTTCGTGCTTTTGTAGAAGGTTTAATGGCAAGTTGGAAGTGATTGGATTTCTGTGTGCAGTCGGAGGGGATTGAATACTCTTGGCTTGTACCAGGAAATTGTGTATATTGGCTTTGAAGGTTTACGTAGGTGTACTGAAAGCAATCGGCAGTTATATATATTTGATGGATTTGGTGCAAGGTCCTGCAGGAATTGTTCAGGTAATCTTGACCCAATATTGGAAGTTATTGTTTGAATGAATCTTGTTTGTAGGGGAAGCGAAGTGAGCTTCGAAATACCATTGATTTTTCCGTATTTTTCTCGTAATAATCACTGCGGTCAAGCTATCATCGCGTGGTAGTGGCAAGTATGTTTGTTAGTGCTTTAACTCCCTCATTAGTTCGGCTGAGTTGGCGAATGTTTTCCATTCTCTTGTCTTGTTAAACTTTGTGCAAAGTTAATACGGTTTCACTGCCCCGTGGGTACGCTCCTTTGACTAGCGCCTTGAGAGCGACAAACGGCATTCCAAAAATTGTAATTCGGATTCAAAGTCTAAATTAGGTTGCAGTCTGCACCATGTGGGCTTTTGAAGTTAAGTAAATTCGATAAGTTTCCATGCCGACAGTCTTTCGGGACACGGACAGTGAATAGATTTAATTCTTGAATAGGTTTGTTATGCGGCTTTCCGCAAGCAAGATATTCAGCGGCTTCCGTGTGAGCTAAGGCTTGTTGTGCTGTGACACGTCGGTTTTCAGGTCGCCGAGTGTTTGTGCTTATGCAACTGGGCTGGGCGGTTTGGGCATTTGTGTGGAGCATAGCGACGCAGGGGCTTATCATTGGAGATGTTGAATATTTTTGCAATTTACGCCAAATTGAGCATTTGAAATGGCAGCTTTGAAATTCGCTTTAAATTTGAGCTTCTCTGTAGTATACATTGAAGCTGCCATATTGCCTTTGCACAAAGGGTTATCAAGTTGAACGGCCCGCCATTTTGGCTCGATTTGGTGAGGAATATGACGTGGTTTCATCTGGGAGTTGCCATTGGTCGAGTTTGCATGTGGGCTGGTTCTTCCTCAGAGGGGGAAGTCCTAGCCGGCCCACGGGGTCACGTGACTATTCGCCGGTGAGCTGGTTGGCTGGTACAGCCCCCATGCCAATCCGTGTAATAGGGTGACGTGACCCGTAGCCTGTTAGCTGGTTGGTTGACACAGTCCTCACTCTGAATACGAGCAGAATGGCGCCCTTCAAATCGGCCAATGCCTGCCGCGGTTTAATGTTGACTTCCGACCTTCCTTCCGAAAGGAGGGCGGAACCAGTGTTATGTTGCATGGGGTACAATCAAGTGCCTGCCTGTGACCGCCATCTTGAGAGTGGCTTTTCCACTAACAAGCTTACTTGCCTTCTAACCTTATGTTTGAAGTAACCGGTTAATTTGATTGCGTTTTGTGTGGATCTAACGAACCACCAAATGCATTGCTCTAAATTAATATTTTTTGACCATTTGTATATCGTCATTGCCTCTGTGTATCAAATAACATCTGAAGTTTTAAATACCTAATGGGACTTTAAGTCTATATTGTCTGCCTTCACTGGAAGAGCAATTTATAGCCTTACTGAAGTAGGTAATTGAATTTTCAATTGCTTACAATGTATTATCTTTTGGGAGATGCATTTTCCTCCCGTTTTAAAATTTTATTTAATTTACATTTATCCTAAGGTATTGGAACCAGATGATTTTGGTCACTTTTGGCAATGATTGGTATATTTCTATGAATTACTTTTTCTTTATAGCATGCCTTTCCTCTACTTCTGCCTTCTCTCTGATCCCCTTCACCCTTTTTCAGAGTCAGCTATGTTCAACAAGGACATAGTAGACGTAAAGTTTGGGCCTGCGTTCTGACCAAACGCAAGATTTGATTTCTTTTGTTTTTTGTTTGTTTCTGACCATTTCAGGCTTAACTATGCAGACAGTCACCCTGCATAGCTCTTTCTTTTACAGTCTTCACACCCGAGAGCATCAGGGGGTGGACGAACATCCCTATTGCGGGGCCATAAAACACCCGCTCTTGGCAACGGGCCCCCTCAGACCCACTTTACAGCTGTCATTCACACCCCCATGTGCGCGCGCCCACACACACACACACGCCCACACACACACACACACAAGGGTACCCTCATCTGCACCACTTACTCTTCCCCATGTTTGTCTGTGGTTCGTCCTGGTGTGAAAGGAAGGTCATAAAGCATTGTTTCATTTAAAATTGTATTAACTACATCTGTTTTTCCTCTCTAGAAGCAGGGGTGATGGGATTTCTGGTGCCACTCACACCTCCTCAGTCACTGTTCTCCTTGAAGCATCGTAAGGTTGCACGACGGGGGAGACGTGAATTGTGGGGTGACGACAGGCATTGGGTCTAACTTATCTATTGCTTCCCTACAGGACAGTTTGCTGGCTCAGGGAGATTTCAACTCGCACTGAGCACCTCACACCCAAAAGTTTTCAATTAACTAACATTTTCTGATTCTTACAGGTGGAGTAATAACATTGCTTTGGTCATGTCGTGTTTTGATCTTGTTGTGTATGTGGCGGGATGCTTCTCCAAGTTTCTCTATACAGGCACCAAAGATTCGATGACCGGACTTGGCCAGACTCACCTAAGGAACAGAAACTCCATAATGCTTTCGACTAACTTTGATATCAGGATCTTCATCTCGGACAAAACACAACCCATTCCTCCTCTGCTCAACTGAAAGGACACACACTCTAATCTCAACTAACATGTGCACCACCGTGAGCGGCCGCTGAAGATTTGGACAACATCTTCACAACGGAACAGTATAGAGGACATTTTCATATGGACGTACTGCAGTTGTGTTTGTGGCTGATTTGTGAACTACTTGTAAAGAGTGCGGGTTGGTACAAAAATGGGTCGTGAGGAATCAATTAAATTCTATTTTATAATCTGGCAACTAATTGGGCTGGGGCATATAGGTTCCTTACACTTAAGGCCAAAGATGGTGTGCCTTATGTTCATTAAAGTAAGGTAAAACTACATATGCAATGATCCAAATTAGCCTAAGTCGTCTTTCTAATGTTTTTCATAATTTTATCGGAAATCCTTTAAAACTGCTTCTGAGCAGCCTATTATGTGTGTCAACCCCACTCTCTCAGTTGATCGCAAGATCATATCATGTAACAAAATTGCTGAATGTCTATATGATTTGCAAGTTCTCATTTTACCATATTTCATCATTTACCTCATGTAAATATTCATTGTTTCTTGTCTGCAACTGTGTACGTTTAAATGGCACTTTAATGATACCCCATAATGATTTAATACTGTAACCTCCATTGGATTTTTTCCCACTGGGTTTTTCTAATTGGATGGTTACTTAGTTTTAGCAGCACATATAATCTTTTTGCTTTCCCTAGTTAAGAATGGGAAAGTTTTTGGTTTATGTGCTGGTTTGTTCTGCGATCTCTATTGTTCATGATTTTAGGAACAAGTACTTTTCACATTTTCATTTATTTGGCATAATAAAATTGATTCAGTTAGTACATCAACTAATTTCAGAACATAGACTCATAGAACAAACCTAGATATTACTTTTAATTAAAATGTTTCGTTCTTGTCTTGTGCCAGTTTTTTCTACGTTTTATGTTAAATTCCCCGGTGGTATCTCTTTCTTTTGGGGTCCCAAACCACACTTCTCTAAATTTTCAATTACATTGCATTAAACGGAAACAATCCATTTTTATTAAGTGATGCAACTGTCATGAAAAACTCAATCACACTCAAATCTGGAGTCAAATTTCTTCTATAGTTTTAAATATACTTAATACTCACGTTTTTAATCTATCGACCATTCAAATAATCCTTTGTGGCCCCATGGGTGGATTTGTGTCCCCTGGGGCCAGGGGGTGGATTTGTAGAACCTGAAAGTTTGATTTGGCTGGATTTTACTCAAAATACGTGTCAATTCATATTGTTGGAACACAGGCACATTCCATGTGTAAAATTTGGTTGATTTAACAGCAAGCTTATACGACCTGGATGCTCTGTTGCCTGCCTCGAATCTCCTTTGTTCTGCCCAGCAGGGGGTTTGGAGCCATTTGCTCTGGCCCTCTGAAACTCACAGACCTCTTCTCAATTAAAGTCAGGATCAGTTACTTTTAAGCTGCTTAAAACGATCTTAACCTCTATCAAATTCATAATATATTTCTGTTCAATATCCTAGGAAGGAACCTGTTATATATTGATAACGCAATTGGGCTATAATATTCCATCTTAAGGCTTTTCCATGACAACTGCATCATTTTAGCTCACATTCCTATCATGTTTAGTCTCTTTATTCTCGGGGGAGTCCAAGGAGTTGAATGGAACATGTTTCATTTCCCTTGGAATTATGGTTCGTTTGTAAGATTCATTCAAGCAACTACCCTAGTCTCCCTGTGCAAATTATCTTATCACCTAGGCCAGTAAAACTCTGATTCGGCCAACCTTCCCTCTACCTTGTTCGGAGGTGTGGTTTGGAGCCTTTAAAGGTATGAGATCCTGAGGGGGGTGGTCTCTTCTTTTCTTGGCGCTTCTCTTCGCTTTTCTGTCAACATCTGACGCGCTTAGGTGAGTTGGGGAGGGGTCACATGTTGCCTTGTTCCGGAGCGGGGGAACATTTGAGTTCTCCCCGACCACGTGGAGCGACTTTAGCTCCGCGTGGTCATTCATCTTTTCCAGGTATGAAAATACTCTAAATCCTTCTAAATTATATGTAACGGTAATTGGCTTATCATTGATTTGTTTGATTCAAGTTGTGCCTACCTGGTAAATTAAATTATTGTTATTCCTTTTCCAGCCTGCGTGTTCTCATTGTAAATTCTTTCTGGCCTTGTTGCGATTGGGACTTAAGGGGAGACTCCTACCAAGACATGTGTAGGTAGCGATACTTCTAAGTTAGATTGAGATTGGGTTCTACCTATTAAGGGGATATGAAATTACCGGCTCTTAAGATTTAGCTATTGGTTAATCTTTCTAAGGGGCCCTTTGATATGCATAAACCTAGGTTCGTGGTACGTTCATACTCAGAGCCATTTGCCTGATGTTGCTACCATGACAGTCTCTTCTATCCAATGGATTTATCGTCGAATTAGACCAGGCAGAGACGCCTATTTTAACCCTAGGGGGTGTTCTGCTTAGTGACAATGGTTTTCGCAGACAGAGTTTGGGTGCGTAACTGCCCTGAGATTCACGCATGCTGTTTCAAAATTATCAATTCTAATTCTAATTTGGAGTCAGATTTCTAACGAGATTATTGCTAAATTTGGTATTCTAACTGTTATATGGAGTCAGATAATCGTAACCATTGCGCTTTCATGCCCCGTCCTCGGACGGTGAAAAATATCCATTATATTGTGATTCACACCAGCCAGAAGAATGCTCTAATTTAAGTTAGACTAAAAGAACACGTGAGGCCTTCACCCCGGCAATATCCGCCTTTTGGTTATTGCTTCTTTTGGGGTTTTACAGAGTTATGTAATTCAGCACAAATTAAATCCATTAAGAAATCAGCGTGCTTGTTTTCTGAAAATTTTGGTCTGGCTCTCTTCCCTCGTTATTCGATTAATTGTCTGTGTCAGTTTTCTGCTAAAAGCGCTAGGCGAATAGAACTGACCCGACCTGACTAAATGCAGTGTAAAATATGCTTTTTTCATCAGAGATATTGTTTCTTTACTCTTGAAACATTTTTTTCCTTTTTATTAACAATACCGTATTAACTGTAGTATAATGTTCCCAACTGGCTAAAATAATCAAACAGGACATTGGGGTACCCTGTAATAGGGAAGCTATGGGAAACAGTATGGTTTCTAAATGAGATACATTGATAATAATGTGTCATAATAATAATTGATAACATTGAAATAATCAAGCCAGATTATTCTCCCATGTTCAAAACAATTATACATTATTTAATTTCAATAGTTTGTAAGGACACAAAATGGTGATTAGTGAGCAAATTAATTCAAAAAGAGGCAAGAATTTTGATTTTTCCTATTAGCAGTGATCATCTGAAGACAGAGGGTCCCATCTTTCAAATGGTGGATCTGCTCTTTTTTCTGGAAATCTTTAGTTTTGGTCTGAAGGCTTGTCTGAGGCAGGCTGATAACAGCACAGTGAAACATGAAGGCTGATTCAGAGCCGCCGAACAATTATGCAGATTCTCTCAGACACGACGGATAGGGGAACATGATTAAAAATTTCAATCGCACTGGTTCATGCTGCACCAAGCTTCTGATCGACTGCCATTCGCAATCTCCTCAGTGTCTAAAGTATGACTGCAGTGTACTATCTGTCTGCAACAGTCTTCCAAACATATGTCCAGCATCCACACAGAGGGGAGATCTTCAGCTAACCTGCACAGTGAATACACTCACTCCTAGTAAAACACCCACTGAAACTGTGTAGAGTTTGTCATGTTTGGAATCATTACATGCTTATCCTTTGTCGAAGAGAATGCCCAGTAGTTCATATGAGAAAATGGAGGCTTGAGCAGATTAAAAGGGCTGTTCTATTAATTTAAATCAGCAGCCATTTTTATCGGTCTCGTCATGGTTTTAGCACAGGATGGATTGGCAGGAAACTATGACCGAAAATGGTGACAGTGAGGTGGGTCCTAAGATGCTGGCTCCTCCCCCTTTTTTTTAACTGATGGAGGAGGGATATGCTGGATTAAAATGGCCTCTGTGGAGATACTAACAGATATTACGACTCTGTCACAGTGTCAGGTCAAACCTCATTTCTTTTTTGAAGAATGCTGCCCTGCCTCAAAAAAAACTGAACACAAGGGAATATGTACCATTTCATTTATTTCATTATGACCTCCAAAACCAGTTTTTCAGGTTAGAATGAAACTGAAAATATACTTGCGGTCTCTGAAGACCAAAAAACAATTATGAAAGAACAACAAAACAGCCTCCCAGCTATGGCCCAATAAAAATGAAGGAATTCATACTCAAAAAAAAAAACATAAAAAATTAGTTCCGATGTCTGCCTCATGGCTGTGAATTGGTCTACAGTTACAACAAGAATTACTTACATTTTTTAGCTCCGAGAGGAATGTACAGCTCAGTGGTAATGAAAAGTACTTACAGGCTGACAGAGTGCAAATTTGAAGTGATTTTTACTTTGTGAGAGAGCATTCATCCGAGTTCTCGTACAGACTTCATCTGAAGTGGAAATTCACTTCAAACCTTGAATTTCCAACAATGTTCTTAGCAAATGAGTCTTAGATCGAATGATGATGAAATTAACTGGTATTACTTATGCCATGAAAGAAAAACCCCATCAGAAAATGGTGGGGGGGGGGGGGGGGGGGGGGAGTGTGTGTATGTGTGTGTGTGTCCGTGTGAGTGTGTGTGTGTGTGTGTGTGTGTGTGGGGCGGGGGGAGGGGGTGGTTAGGGGAGGTGTTTGGGGGGGCTCTAAAACCTGCCTTTAAACTAATGATTACTCAACTCTCTCCAAACATTTTCTTTGATTAACATGTTTTGCAGTCATATTAATAATTCACTGGCAGATATTCATTGACACACAGCTTTCTGTTTAATGTAATGCTACAGTAATTAAATATTAAATTCGATAAAAAAGTGAGTTTTCTTGTATATCAAAAAAATTTATTTTTTTATATATATATATATATATATATTATATATATATATATATAAAGTGTGTTCTTTTTCATAAAAAGAAATGTCCTTCCCACCCAATGAACCCAAAATACCAAAAAGGACAAGTTTAGATGCCATTCAATGTGCATACAACATTTGGTAAAGGAATATGGTTTCTGAGTTATGGTCCGGTGGGGGAGACATTCGTACTCTGGATCTATCAAAATGCATTGAAGGAGTGTGTGATAGGCGCTCTGAGGATGTTCGTCAGTAACCTTATATTTGGCGATATATTTGGAAAAGTGATGAAGCTGCTGAATCTACGATATTACATAATTTGGCTGCATTGGGAACCACAAAAATGGTACACAAAGGTTTATCATACCAGGGCAAAGTGCAGGTAAGAGAACTCAAATGAGACTGAGTCAGTATGGATGGACAGATGGTTGCCTCAGCAGCCCAAAACAGACTGGAATGCCATAAATGGTGAACAGCCCTTTTAATGATGCGGCATGCTTGCATACTAAAATATTTACAATTTTGCAATAATCCAACTGCTTTGTTGAACGAATGCTTTCAACCGCATTAGGGTTCAATTTTTTAATATATTTAAAGGGGCAGGGAGAGTTTCATTTTGTGAAATACAACTGAAGAAATAGTTTGCCCAATAACAGGCTTTAAGAACTGACTGGATCAGTCAAAATGCTGGAGTGGCCACACATCAGATGTGTTGATCGTTAAACTGTTATCACACACTTCTTAACGGTTTGTTTACAATCATTCAAAGTCTACCTCTCCCTTTGTTAACATAAAATCAACACAATGTAAACCCAAAAAACACAATGAGGCATTTCAAGAGACCAAAGAGCATTCCCAATGATTTACGCACCTCCTCGAGCAGGTAAAATGCAACATTAAATACAGAATGACTTCACAACAAGAGGTTAATTTCATTGGCACGCCAGACGGAAGCCCAAGGTCGGTAAAAAAGGTAAAACTAATGAATTTCAGAGAGCCACTGAGTGAAACGGGCTTTGTAATGAGCAGTCACAGACCGATGCAATCAAACGCCTATCGAGTAACAATGTGCAGTGCTCCTGTGCACCTCTACATTATCCTCAGAAGTGTGCCATTGTTTTTTTACACTACCGACAGATATTTGTTGAATAATTTCAGATTCAGTGAACTTTAATGCCATTCTCTCTCACCAACTAAAACAAAGGTGCGCGAAAAGGACAAATCCATCACAGAAAACAATAATCTTCAGTCTTGTTTTCATCAATTCAACAAAGCGTCATGTCCGCCAGACTCAGTTTTGGGTATTCCAAGGTCCCTGCGGCATTAATGTTGCTTTTCCACCAGAATGATGTATTGTTCTGGGTAACGGCCTTCAAATGCAAGAGGCACTTCATGTGGAGTAAGAATTCAGGTTCCAACAAAGAAAGTTAAATGGGAGAGATTCCACCTCTCTACCATAAAAATGTGATACTTTTTTTATTTTTAATTTTCCATGCAGAATTTAACATGTTTAATTTGGCACTTCATATTAATACCTTTCATTGCTATTGATGATCACTTATCTTGAATTTAGTCATTTATTCATTCATTAATCTAGGGCTAATAATATGCCGATTTTCATTACACAACTGTATTCTGTAAATTACTCAGTGCATTCAGGTCATGAATTAATATCTCCATGTACTGAGTATTTCTGGAATGTGGGCGGAACTGACTTTGAATTCTAGTTTTGTGCTTCAATTTGCTTCTGAAATAGGCTTGATTGACCTCATTCAGTGTTACTATGAATAAAGATGCAGCACCAGGTGGATTTGAGGCTGGTGCGCAAAAAATCCTTAACAAACGCTTTCTGATTGACTTTTCGCATAAAACGATTAAAGAAAGCTTGCTAAAGCTGCAAAAGTTATCACAGCATACTTGAGTACTGAGATATTCCATTTCATGACACTGTACTGCACAAACCATTTCTCTTTTTTTTTAGCTGCACTTAGATAGATAATGACCGGGTTCTGACAGATTGCTGAATAAATATGGATAATTACATTTTCTAGGGGAGCCACAAAAAAAACTAAATGAACTGTAAATGAGCTCATGAGAACTCCAAGGGGAAAACTAGAACTGGATCTGACTGTAATTAAAATGCATATTCATTAAAATAAGTTGCTAAAACTGAAGTTGGAAGAATGCTGTACAACCACACATTAGCATCATGCTGTTCCTCAGCACTTCATGCATACATCTAATCAGTAGTTAAAAGTCATTAAATCCAGAATTAAGCTCAGCTTATTTACCATACAATGTGCCCGATGCAAATTTGTATTGTAACTGATTTATGGCTATTTAGCTTACACTATTGAAGAGAAGTGTTGGGAATTCTAAATTTTCATGAACTCGTAATATTACATGTAGGACGTCAAGTTCACAGTTTAGGAATCCACTCATTCAGGCACATATTTAATTTACTCATAATAATCTAGAAGCTTGAATTAAATGTGGCTGTTCTGTCAGGGCAGCAGTGTTGGGTGTCTATCTCAAAAATTAATTTCCCACTGCAAGCACAGCATAATGAAGAGTTATATGGAAATGATATTGGAACTTAAATTCACAAACTACAAGTTTGTATTTCTGGAAAAAATGTGAATGGAAAAATGTGTAATTCAAGATGCAAATTCAAAATCGATTGAAAATCTTAAATGTTCATTGTAAATTCAATTCACATGGGAAATTTTCTGATTCATGTCATGTTTGAGACAGAAACGGACTCACAGCCTGTCTGGGCAGCGCCACAATGAATCCATTTGGACAAAAAACAGTTTGTTGGCATCTGCAAGACAAAGAAGGCGGATCTTCCCAATATTTTGGAGTCATGTTTGTGTCCACCCCCTTATATCATTTGCATGTGTAATCCCTCTGGCCCGACACTGCTCGGGGAGATCTGCAGCCAGCTCACGGTAAGGCCTGGTATACAACTCGTCATTACTGTCCCCCACAGGGTGTGATGCCCTCTTAATCCCCCTCATTCCACAGGTTTACTCGTGCTTGGCTCAAGCATCCCCATTCACATAGTCCAACTAGGATGTGTTTTCACTCATAAAAACAGACGTCTCCCCCGGCCCCCTTCCCTGCCTAGCCCACCGGACAGACGAATAGATAGATGGACGGACAGACAGGCACATACCAAAAGACACCACTGCAGGACCGGATGAGTAAATATACAAAGTTTCATTAAGATTATGCAAGCGGTTTAGGAGTTATGCTCCGGACAAACATTGATTACATCCAGACGGACAGACAGGCAGATGGACAGATAGTCTCATTCCAAAAGGCACCACTGCAGGACTTGAGTAGCAAGTAATCAAAGTTTCTTCAAGATCATGCAAACGGTTTTGGAGTTTGGAGCCCAAAAGGGTCCTTATCATTGCCAAATGAAGACAATACTGGGTTGAAGCATTGCTTGATAGTTGATAGCGTATTCAGAGCTACAATCCAGTGTTCAGATATCTGTTGCTTACAATTCCTCACCCCCACATCCCTTTCCCTCTGTTTCAAGACTGGTATTACCAGCACCTCATATACATAATTTCTTTGGGCAAATTTTAAAACTTTCCCATCCTTGATGACTTGTGGTAAATTTTTATAAAAGTTTCTGTCGAAGTTGCTTCCTAAATCAATTGAATCACATTCTTCAATGCCCCAGCTACCATAAATAGCCGTAGAAATGCATAAAAAGACAAACTATATGGGATATAGCCATCTGCCATCATTATCAGCATTAAACTTAATGTTCTTATTCACGACTGCTAAAACTCCCTTAAAAACTGCTCAGTACTGAATCATTTGAGAAAAATAACTAAATAGCAAAGTAAATTATTACTGGAGTTTAATGCATAATATTTTATCATGAAACTGCAGTGTGGAGCATAGATAAAGAAGTCATTTTTATCAGAGCTGAAACCCTGATGCACTTTTGCCATTTAAAAAAAAAGCAGAATGTGGTGCCATCTAAGAGCCGAATGCATTCAAGTGTCACACAATATAAACACAATCACCCTGCCCACCGCCTGAGATTGTCATCTGACTAAAAGCCATCTCCCTCGGCTCTACACGGGCCAGCCATTAAGGGCCTGGTCTCTTCAGTCTAATCTTTTTTAAGCTGGGTGACATTTTAGAGGAATGTGAAGAGGGTACAAGCTTTTAGCAGAAAACGTAAACGCCTCGGTGATAACGGAGGGTTTTAGCAATAACTCGAATTCTCAATGGCAGGGCCTACTCGTGCACTCTCTCCGGGGATCCAGGAATAGATAGGAGATTTACAGCCAGGTCTTAAGCTGGTTTCGCACCAGACGCAAAATGTCTGTGCACGTGTATTCGCGTCTTTGCATTGACTTTGAATGTAATCCGTCATGCGAAAAATTTGTTTTATGTTCGGTGTGAAAGCAGCTTTATTCCCGCGCTATTTTCAGGCAGATACACCGCCCCATTCGATAAAATTTCTCCTCATAATTAACCATTTCTTTGTCTTTTCCTCTTTATTCCAGGCCATTATTTCTCAGAAACATTAGATTACAATAAGCGTGTGTAAAATTTTAGTATCCAATGTATGTCTCCAATTTGTTATCGCATTAAAATCAAGCGAGGAAAAGGTTATCGCCAACCATTGTTATTCCAATGCTCGGCCGTGTCTAGTCTTATTTAAGTGAAATAAAGGGATGGTTCCCCTGGGGACCACTATGCATTTAAAACTCAACAACACTCCGTGTTTCATCAGGACTAATAGTGGTTAGGGAGCAGGCGGCCATGTTGCTGGGGATCGATACTGGTCATTGGACAGATAAGAGTGCATTAGTGCCAGAGTAGGGAACTACTGAAGGCCAGGTGAAAATTAACAACCTGTTTACTGCAGGGCTTCAGTTAATTGCATGACTTATAATGTCAGTGTTATTAAATTACGCTGTTAAAGTACTGCCGCACTCTCCCAGTTTAAAGGATATACATGGAGAGTTTTAAACTGTCAAGTGCGTGCGGAAGGATTGTCCATCTTCTACGAAGCTACAGGCTGAATTGGAACCAATGCTGTGTCATTTATGGATTTACTTCAGGAGAGGTGATTCTGCAGTCCCTGAGGGCTGCTGTGTTGGCAGGTGTTGGTTTCCTTTCGATTAGCTGCTAATGCAGGCTTGTTTAGAGGAGCAGCCACTTGAACTAAACAGCTTCCCAAAAACCAGCAGGCACTGCAGCTCTTCTGGAGTGCTTTATCACTTCAAGTGAGTCCAGATTTGACCTGAGCCCGCCGTGCTCCCGAGCCCAGCAAGTGACTCTTTAGCTGGGCCCGCTACCAAGCAGCACTGTGCTTCTGCAATTTCATACCCCAGCATTACACCACACGGGGTGTGGCCTACAGTTGGGCTTCTGGAAGACTGCTCAAGACATGCCTGCATTCTCATAGACTCCCATACACATCTACTGTTCTGTCCCTCTATAAGGTGAACTTTTCAAGCTCCCCTCCTGCTCCACCTCTGCTGCAAAAACATGTCTCTGCCTGCTGCTGTGCTGCAACACTCTCCGCTGCTGCTAGTTAACAACTGACCCTCACCTTTCAGCTAGCCATTCTATCCTCTAATGCTATTATTAATGATTCACAAGTGAGCTGGCTGACTGAACTGGGTTTTCTCTGAAGCGGGCTGAATCCCTCCCAGGAGTCACTCCGGTGCTTTCAGCAGCAGTCAGCACAGCCCCTCTTAAAGTCTTCACTTATCAGGGAGATTCAATCTGAATCCATGTTGTTCACCTACGTGCCATAACTTAAGCTACTTTTTTACCCAGCAAAGCCACCTGGCAGCACCACACTGCTATAGTTCCACACTCCAACGATAGGCCAGCTACGGTTTCACAGTGGTGTGGTCACAGCATGATTGGAGCCATTGGTCAGAGAACGTTAATCCACCTACCACTACATTAAATCTGATGGAAGATAACTGATGGCTGTATGTATATCATGACAGCATAAAGTAGCCAGCAGTAGCCCCACTGCTTTTACATGTATGTACAACCACTTCCCGACTGTAAATGTAAGACATTTTCAGATTTTTGAAATTATAATAGCTGCAAGCATTTTTCTTGTGCTGAAGTGCTTTTAATGTGCCTTCTTGCAGCTTTTCCACACCTTCACCAATGTAAGATAAGAAACGCCAACTGTTTTCATAACGCTTTTATGCTTTTGGCTGTTTCTCATTCCGGAGCTGATCCACCTCAGCCTGCAAGAATACAGAACTCCTGCCTTTCGACCTTCGAAAGAGCTGCTGAATCACGACCTGACGTTTTAATATCCAGTTTCCTGTAGGAGCAAGAAATACTTTACATGCCTGTACAATGTACAGATGTGCTGTGATACACAGTGCAACTGAAATCACAAGTAAATCAAATATAAATCGGTGAGGTAGCGTTCTGGAACCAGAGGCAAGACCCAAAACATTCAGCAAACTTGTTCTTTATTGGTTGTGGGGTGGAAACCCCTGCGGGGCAGTAGGCATTGGTGCAGAATCCACAATCCAAAATCAGAATCCAGTAGTCGTAATCCAATTTGTAAACAGGGCAACGAACACAAAACTCAGGGTCGGGCAAAGCGGGTTCGTTACACGGGCACAGGAATATCAAAGACAAAGCCAAAATCCGGGACGTTCCAGTCAGAAGTATAACACGAGGAGTACAAGGCATAAACAAACGCAGCACAAGGAAAACATTCTGACAAGAGCTGGTAGTGAAATGACTGCTTAAATACACAAACAGGAAGTCACATGCTATAATAGGGAACAGGTGAGATGGATCAGACTAATTAACAAAGGGGATGAACAAGAGGAAGTTCCTAACCATGTGAAACTGGCAAAAGCCAAAATGCGGACAAGGATCACACAGACAACCTATGACAAACAGACGACCCTGGTCAGGGTGTTCTAAAGTGCACAGAGTGAGAGGCAGAACAGTGTTTAATGAGGTGCGGAGAATCAGCTAAAGCACAGCAGAGTAAATTGAGTGAAGGCAAGGGGCGGAGACTAGAGCAGAGCGAGTGATGAGAGCTCGTTAGTCAATTAGTAATGTGCAGCTATACAATTCCTAGTGCTTGTTAGTAAGTTAGTACTGTAAACAATGTTAGTTAATGTTAGTAATTTATCTAAAATAAACTGTTAGTATTTGTTAGTAAAGATAGAACAGCAAGGCGAAGGAAGCAAACGAGACTGGAAGGAATAATTGAAAACCCAGAAACCATGAAATCACCTGAAAACGTGGCACGCAACACTGGGGAATAAACTCTCACATCACATATGACCAGACAGGGGAGACAATGTGCAATGCAGGGCTTGAGAAATACAAAAACCAGGATAATCACTGAACTGTGAATATGAGAAATGGCAGGCAAAAGACATGATGAGGAAAGACAGGCAAAATACAAAACATGGCATGGACTAAATCAAAAAACATGGCATGGAAACACAGCCATAACAAAAACATGCTCAGGAACAAAAGAATCATAACAAAAGTATCTTCAAGGCATCTTCCCCGGCTTACACACTGCAAAAAATGTGCTATAGGAATCCAGTGGAATTCTATAGAACTTTAGTACCTCAAGTTCCATAAAAAAAAAAAAATTATATAGAAAACAGTTCCATAGAAAATCTCTGGGAGACCTTTTTTTCAGTTTGGCATCTTCAATACCACCCAAATTTGTAAGGCATTCATTTTAAATGTCATTTCCCAGCATTTATTTTCCAACTTGCATCCCTGTAGCACAATGACAACTCGTGTGCTACTTTGACCGGCGCTCGAACCCAGACACCTCTGCTCCGCGATGTAGCACTTCAACCAAGTGAGCCATTCAGAAAATTGTAAATTCATGGTTAGAAATAACCTTAAGATGTATAAAGATGGCGGGACTAAGTATCAGCAGACCTCAAACTGTATTCAAATTCATTCTAAATCTGTATACAATCTGCAATCACATGCATGTGAATGGAAAGGCATAATTTGATTGAATTTTTAAAATTAAGGGAAAGGTTCAAAAGGTCAAACTTTCAACGTAACTCTGTCTTCGTAAGAAAAAGAGGATCACCAGTTTTCCATTATAGCATAAAAGTTGAATTTCCTTACATTTATATTTTTGAATTGCTGCCGAGGAAATGGAAAGAGGTCATATACCGGAACTGAAATATCGCTAAGTTGTGTGGTCAGTCAGTCAATCAATCATTTGATCAGAGAATCAATGAGTTGGTATGTGCCTGGTACCCCATGTGCTTAAGCACACCTTAAAGTTAAAAGGGACACAATTTCCATGCTACTTCCTTATCGTGGATATCACTGCATATTGCACATTTTCATGCCATTAGTCCGGGTTCTAGAACCCAGGTACACATAAGGTAAATTGACCCTTTGACAGAGCATTGCAAGGATTCATAAGATTTATTTTCATTTTTATTTAACCCTTATTTAAGATGTCTTTTCCATCAAGCTTTTGTTCTATTAGAAGGTCCTAAAGACCATCAAAGTCCTATAAAACAGGTTTTTCAAGTAAAGTGTTCTATAGGAAGGTCTTATCAAACAGCAATAATCTTATAGGACTTTCTTTTCCATGGAGGTGCTCTATAGGTTTCCAGCAAATTCCTATAGAACACATGGAAAATTCTATTGAACATGCTGTTCTAATAAAATGTTCTATAGAGTTCCATTGATGTTTTATAGAGATCTGTAGAATTCTATAGAAGTCATATAGAACATTTTTGCAGGGCATGTAAATCGCAGAATAAAAATTAAACTTTAAAGGAAGACATGCACACAATCCTGGTTGTATGGCTTTGCAAGAAACAAGCAAAGTCTTTTTTTGGACATTGTTAAACATATTTAGATGATCATTGACAACAGGCCCTCACATTAAAACACCTCCATCAGTTTCAGAGTAGAGGGAGTGGTTGCAGTGTATGACAGATTTGAGATTGTGTGCAAGGCAAAGGTATTTTATCAGAAATTAATGCTGATGTTTGTTAGACACATCTGAATATCTCACTCCGCCAAGGCAGCACAGTCCAATTCTTGGTGAGTGGGACCAAAGTTCAGTTATCACGTGACATAGGATTTCAAGATGGCTGCTGTGGCGGCCATATTGTTTGACTGATCACAGTCAACATCAATAGGGTACATCCCTAATGTAATAGCGACCCATTCACAAAATTTCAGAGATATCCTTTCATTACTTTTTGAGTTATCTTGTTCACAGACAAACAAACAGCATCGATCACATGACCTCCTGCTAACTTCGTTCGGCGGAGGTAATCAATGGAATGTGTTCCTGGATTTAATTTGGAGTGAAGATGCTCTTCTCTGGAGAGTCAGAGGAGGAGCACTTAATGCATTCATTTGATTTATGAGTGATAATGTCGGTCTCTGCTAATGTTTTCAACAATAAGATGCGCGAGTTTGCAGGCTGAGAATAAATGGGGGACATCTTGTCATTATTAAGGAATCACAGCTAACAATCTCCCTGCTCTCAGTCCTATACTCTCTCACACTCTTTCTTTCTCTCTCCATCACTCTCTCTCGCTCACACACTCTAACCTGTTCACTCTTACTCTCTCCCTCTCTCCCTCACTCTTTCCTACTCACCACTCTCACTCTCTCTCTTACTCTCTTCCTCTCTTCCTCATGCTCACACACACTCATTCTGTCTCTCTCACTCTCTCTCTCTCTCCCTCACTCTTTTTTCTTGAGGGTTCATTTCTCGGATTATCATTGCATTTTGTTGACACCCACTTCTTCCTGCTCTTGTCAAGTCTTAGGGTCTTTATCATTGGTTTCTGTGTTGTCTAAAAGGACAGTGTGAGATTATTGTATTTCCTATTGCGGATATATTATGGGTTAATGTCAGCAGTCTCTTTTCCAAACATCTTCAAAGCGGTGGACGACAGTCCTTTATGGCTGACTGTGGGCAGTGCCATAGCGACAGCACAGCTCAACCCAACGGGAGCTGCGGCACAAAGATTCATCCATACTGGATAATAGAGTTTCCACACTCAGCACACAAAGGTTCTTTGCCTGGTCTGTATTGATGAACTCTGTTCCTCAACAGAGACACAGAACCTGGGACAATGCAAACACGGAACAATGCAGGATGACAGACCCCTCCATCATAGATGTGAGGAGTTCAGAGCTCATTTTGTCTGAAAAAGAATCCTTAAACAAGACGGGGTTTTCGATGGAATCACGGCATTCCTGATGGAACCAATTTTTTTGAGAGTTCACCCCCAACTGTTTGCGCCTTTGAAACAATAAAGATAAAAAGTGCGGAATTGTTTCCGAAAACCTCCACCCAAATAATGGCATCAATGCTGCACTGCACATTTCACAAAACATTGTCACAAAACATTGTCAGAACACCCTTCACGGAGAACTCTGGCCTAACGCTCCCACATGAGCAAGCTAAGGGTGACAGAATTCACCGGAGAGCAGGTTTGTTTAAAAACAAATGCGCTGTGTAAAACAAGTATGCCCACAGGACCAACATCGGCAAGCGTTTGCCGCTATGCCACCTCCGCACTGGCACGCCGATGACAGCTTATTGCATGCACAGAGGAAGAAAATGACATACTCCATTTGCTGCAACAGGGGGCTCCTAATTGAGATATATTACAACTGATCCGCTATTAAGATGCAAAAATAAATCATACACAGAGAGAGCAGGCATTTTTTTTTCAGATGCCTTCCCCTAAGTAATGAATGCCACTCTGAGATCACAAGGAATGCATCACAGCACGTTCCCTTTACTATTCAGAACCACTGACAGGGGCTAAATCATCTGTGAGACTCCATTTTGAATAGCTGCTCCTCAAATGGACAAAATGGCTGCCTCATGATTAATTGCCAAAAATAATGACAATTACATTATAATCCGTCATTCCAAATTAATTAGTGGCACCGGCCAATTTATCAAATCAGTAAATGATTATGACAGTACACCACTATACGAATTAAACGAAAATAATGATGGGCTTTTTGCATTAATTTAATTCCGTTGGGAAATTGCATATTGCTGCAAGATTACACACGACACAGACCTGAATTTATAAATGAAATGCATAAACAAAAGTGGAAACTGACTGCATACAATTGTTAGTGACATCCCCTGAAGATTTGTTGGGTTCTACATGTTGTGATTCAGCCTGCCTGCCACGTCCATGTTCTGCTTTGCCATGCCCATTATCGGTTTGCCGTATTTATATTTGGATTTTTGCAATGTCTGACTATTCTTTGTAATGTGTATTGTGATTTGGTTAATTATATTTATTCATGCATTGTCTTAGTTTAGCTTTTCTTTTTTTTACTTTTCACCATAGCTTTTCTCCGGTCCATGTTTTTGTTTCTACCATGCATTGCACTTTGTCTCCCCCTGTCTGGTCTCTTGTCTTGTCATTGCTCACAGCTCCGGTATCGCGTGCCACTCTTGGGGTGATTTAATGGTTTCTGGATTTCATCCTTCCTCCCAATCTCGTTTACTTCCTTCATCTTGCTTTTCTATTTGACTAACCCAAACTAACAGTTTGTTATTTTGCTAGAGTTACAAATCCTACTAACATTGTATATAATACTAACTTACTAACAAGCACTAGGGATTGTATAGTTGCACTTACTAATTGATGAACAAGCTCTCAGCACTCGCTCTGTTCTAGTCTCCGCCTCTTGTCTTTCCCTAATCTTCTCTGCTACGTTTCTGTGGATTCTCAACACCTGCTCACGCTGTCCTTCTCTTATTATCTATGCACGTTAGAGCTCCTTGACTGGAGCCGTATGTTTGTCTATCGGATTGTCTCGTGATCCCTGTCCGCTTTTTGGCTTTTGCCTATTTTATGTGATTAGGTTCTCCCTCTTGTTCCCTCCTTTGTAATTGGTCTTATTTCCAGCACCTGTCTTCTATGTAGCGTGTGATTCCCCCAGAGTGTATATTAGGAGTCTTTTCACTGCACTTCCTCGTCAGATCGTTTCTCTCAGTTTGCTTGTGCCATGTTTCTTTTGCCTAGTACTCTCAGTGATTCCTTTCTGACTGGACTGTCCGACTTTTCGATTTTTGGCTTTGTGATTTTGGATTTATTGTTGCATCTGTGTTTTTTGATCCTTTTCTGCCCAACTACGAGTTCTATGATTGCTGCCCTGGTTACGGTTTGGATTATGCACACTGGATTTTGGCTTTGCTTCTCTGATATACCTGTGCCTGTGTACCATACCCGTTTTTGTCCGACCACGAGTACTGTGATTGCTGCCCTGGTTTTTGTCTTTATTTTTGCCCAACTGGATTGTGATTTTTGGAGTGTGGACTTTGTACCTTTGCCTTCTGCCCTGCAGGGGTTTTCCCCCTTTATTAATAAAATCAGATCTACTGCATTGCTTGGTTCTCGCGACTGGTTCCTGATTGCATCATCACACTGCATGGTACTGTGTTCCAAAAAAGTTACATTAGAATGCAGTATACATTCTGGTCAGCAATTTGAATATTTAAGGTGGAACCCAAAGTAAAGAGGTACGATATTATTGTCGGAACCAGCAGCAAAGATTGAAAGGCCTGCATTATCAAGTGAGAGGTGTTGGGGTTTTATCAAGTGCATTTGAAATAAGAGATATAAGGACTTAGTAAAAGAGTGTTTCAGACGTAGCAAGGGAGTGAATTTTAAAATGAGGGATGCTTAGGGCTTAGAGTGTATTTTCAGTTGAAGGGTGTTAAGACTTACTAAGGGAGCACATTTTCCAATAAGAGGTTTTCAGCAGCTCGCATGATTCAAAGCCCTGCTCACATTTCAACCGATTTAAAAAAAATTTGTCTGCTACAGCTTTCCACGAAAATCATTGTCTCTGACACCTGTGCTTCTATACATTACACACACGTGCTTGAGTAAGCACTAACGCAATTCCCTCCTGTTTTCCAAACAAAGCATCTCTCCAAGGTCCAGTTCTAAAGTTCATGTGCCCACTGTAGGTGGTTGCTGGTCAACCAAGGTTAGTACGGGCAGTTTGACCACACTGCAGCTACAAAGAACACAGCCTCATTTTCACTCACCCCGTGCACTGAAAACAATGCATCTCTAATGAGGAGGGAGAATGCCAGACTGGAAACTGGTTGTAAACGTGATTTGTGTGTGTGAGAGTGTGTTTTTTTTTTTTTTACAACAAGCTTCAAAAGCTTTTTTTACAGATACCCGGGAATTGTCATGAATTGTTGGGACTTTAATGGTCAAAAAGTAGCAATCCAGACATGGACAAAGCCATTGTAGCCAACGTCTCGACTGCATAAATGCTAAATATTACTCGTTAATTAGACCAGTCACAAGTTTTTAAAAAATTTTTTTGCACTGAGCAGGACTAAATCCCATTCAAGCAATGAGGGCAAAGGGGAATTTTTCCTGCCTCAACAGTCATCTCAAGCATGAGAAAAGCTGCGTAATTTTCACAAGCAGGCGTGTCCTTGGGAAAATCTTTCCAGAGTAACATTCTTCTCTAATGAGGACTTGCAGGCACCTCTTCTCAAAAACTTCTTAGTGCATCCGCAGTTGCTCAGATTTTTGTTTTGAGCGAGCAATATTTTCTTCTAGGCGAAAACCTCGGCCATCGCAGTTTGAAAAGTACTTCAAGAAGGACCTCAGCCTGCCTGGAGATTTCAATTAATATTTCAACAACAGCTTCGTTCGAGGTTATGCAGGGTGGAGGATATGCAGCTGGAACACTTTCTTCAAGAAATTTTTACATTTTGGGCGTAAATGGGCTAGTATTGGTCATCATCATGTGAAATTCTTTGGAGCATATTCATGGTAGACCTTGGCTGGGCCTGAGTGTTAGAAAAGTGCTTATTCAAAACTTATGGAGAAATTTAAAATACTGATGTCCTCCAAAGCCCTGGACTGAAGTTTTACCCGTAGAACGCTAAATGCAGCTAATAATGCTCAATGATGTCAGATATCAAAATCAAAGCCATTGAAAACCTATCATGTGCACAGCAAAAATCCCAGTGTTAACTGAACTCCAGTAGAGTTTATATGAGACCAGTTGGTCTACTGAACTCTACTAGAGTTCAGTTAACACTGGGATGCTTGCTGTGTGGCGACTTGTTTTAAATAGCTCCCCACATGTTGGCAAATCTTGGCAAGATAATTACATTCATAATGTAAAAAAAAAAAAAAAAAATATTATATATATATATATATATATATATATATTTATATATATATATATATATATATATATATAATCAGTGCTCTAAGGATTAATAAACTAAAAAAAAAAAAAACAGAAAAAGCACTGTAGGGCTGAATAGCTTTGAGGCTCTTAAAATAAGGTCCAGCATCACAAAACTCTGGCCCGTGTGTGTGTGTGTGTGTGTGTGTGTGTGTGTGTCAGATCATGCACGTGTTCGCGTGCATGTGTGAGACTGCATCCTTTCGAAGTTCTCTTACAGCCAATGTTCATCTTTAATTTACATGTTAATATTTTCTATCTCAGACCACAGACAAAAATCAATGGAAGGCATCTTTTTTGTACGACCATAAATTGAAGGTAGATAATTTCAGACCTATTAATCTCTATACCTTAATAATTATCAAAGATCTTCTGAACCACAATTTCATCTGAACTTGGACATTGCCTTTGATCTGAATTATAATGTGTCTCTTTTATCCTCTTCTAATGTCTTTTAATTAATGTGATTAGGCAATCATTTCTTGCCCAACCGTGAACCTTGGTGATGCGCTGCTCATGTTACGTGTAATTATTTCACCCTCATTTTTCATCCTTCTTACAAAATGACTTAAAATGACACGGCATGAGGCCATCTTGTGCGCAGACAAACTGGAAAACTAGCATTCTGTAAATCTGTGCGCTCTACAGCTTGGACTGAAACGTATCTGGCAACTGAAAAGAAAGCAGCCGCACTTTATCTTGGGACTACAGTTTTTACTCTTGGGTGAATCCTTTCCTTTTACACTGGACCACAGGTCCCTGGGCATAAAAAAGAAATCTATTACACTTTAGCAGCAAGACACTGTACAGAAGTGAAAATCAACCCTCTTTACCACTGGTAGCTAAGCCTGGTCCTGGAGATATAACATCTCACGGGTTTTCGCTCCAAACCTTGCAAAGCACACCGCATTCAACCGCAAGAAATCTTGTTGTGCCACTAATTAGAACGCTCAGGTGTGCTGAATTGGAACTGAAAGAAAACTGTGAGGGCAGTAGCTCTGCACAAACAGATTTACAATTCCTGTTTGCTTTTCTTGAACTTCCAATCCAATAAGTCCCAAACTAGCTTGATTTTAATTCACCAGATGAAAGCAAGAAGATATGAAACCCCAGTGCTAAAGTCACATTTTGAAGAAATAAAGGATTAGGGCGCTTCCTGTCTGCTGGGGTGAGTACCTATTGACAGTGATCCAAGGGGAAACAAAACCATGAACAGGGTTTTGGGAGCCCAAGGCTCGTCAATGCACAAAAGCAACCAAGGCAACCCCTTCTGGCCTGAAGATGATGCAGTTTCATGCAAATTTAATCTTTCAACAGCTAGAAGATATGAAAACCCCAGTGTTCAAGTCGCATTTCGGAGAAATAAAGGGTTGGGGCACTTCCTGTCAGCTGGGGTGAGTACCTATTGAAAGTGAACCGAGAAGAAAGACACAAACTATGAACAGGGTTTTGGGAGCCCAAGGCTCATCAATGCACAAGAGCAACGAAGGCAACCCCTTCTGGCCTGAAGATGATGTAGTTCGATGCAAATTTAATCTTTCAACAGCAAAGAAACTTGGAGTTAAGAAACTGATCATTATTTTGTCTCACCAAAGGCCACAATAAAGCCGCTTTCACACTGGACGCAAAACGAATTTTTCGCGCGACAGATCGCATTCAAAGTCAATGAAAACGCGCGCGTTTCGCGCATATTCGCGTCTTTGCATTGACTTTGAATGTAATCTGTCGCATGAAAAATTTGTTTCGCGTCTGGTCTGAAAGCAGTGTAAGAGAGATGGGCTGTATAGGTGAAAATATGAGCACAAAACCGAAGTGGAAAACTTTTCTCCAAATTACACTGATTTTTATTAGATTTTGTCTGCAAATATTTACAAAAAATAAATACTGAATTTGTTTTCATCACGAGAAACCCTCTCTTGAATGCAGGCAATGCAGACCCGTGATAGCCTCAGTAAAGAAGTCAAGCAGAATATCTATATGCATGTTATACATACATTCATGGACTCCAGAACGTCAAATGTATGAAGCATATTTACAAAACAGAAAAGAGAAAGTGAATTAAGTCAATACGCCATTTGGAGACAGATCATAATTCCATTTCACTTACGTCTCCCAATTCTCAGCACCTCTCAGTTCTTTCATTCATTTTGCTTTTAGTAATTGTGAGCATTAGTGTAATGAATGAAGTAACAATAGTACATCTTGTCACATACCATTACATTAATCAAGACATAATCTGTTTCCCCTTACTCACCGCCTGCAATATGGAGTGATGTTAAATACACATCTCAAGAGAGAGTTATTGAGGTGAAATTTTCCATTTCACAGGAAAGGAAAAAAATTTCAAGCTGAAATATTTCTAATTTGCAGTAATACTCCTCTTCTAGCTTATTAATTCAACTCAGGAAGTCTTAGTGTTTATGTCTGTCACTATGACAAATAAACTGTCCCAGGCAGCAGAGATAAATACATTTACAGTCACAGTGTGTAATTTTTTCATACCAATTTAATATTTAAATCATGTTTCAAACAAATTACTTCAATTCAAGATTTGATTCCAAAGACCAAAAGTGATTGATATTCAAAAATCTGGTAGGAGAAATTTTATGTTAACTGGTCCTCGCTGGATGAAGCCTGTCATGACCACATTTGAGCTAACCTGTCCCTGCAACAGACTGGGCAACTGATGCTGTGGTGTTCCTGCCTCTCGTCCATTTGCATCATGGGATAGACTCCTGCCCATCCTTTACCCTGATAAGGAATAAGCGGATTACATAATGAATGGAAATTTTAAGTTGTGAGCGATTTGCATATACGACCACAAGGGAAATGAATATTTTGCCCAACAATACATTTTTCTGCTGGTTCTTATGAAACATCAAGAGAGGGATGCAGAATTACAGCATATAGACGAAAAGAGAAAAACACTGATAAAACTAAATGGTTTAAAAATAAGCACTACCTTGGTATAAGCACATTTAGAACACTGCAGTGCAGGCTTCACATTAAAAAACAATTGCATCCATTTGTACTCACTGATTATTTTCGACTTAGGAATGTGTTGACATTTGCATAAACCCATTAGAGTCGGCCCGAGCTGAACTGCTTAAACAAAACGCACTCAATTTAAAAGGTTCGCTTAAAATTGAACGAGTTTTGTCAACTCTAAAATACAGCGAGGAAATTTAACTGCAATATCTCCAAGCCTCTAACATTATTCGAACCAATCAAAAGTTTCAGTTGTTCAACTCCATGGATACCGAACTTGGTGGTTTATTCCAAGTCGGGCCAAAGATTGCCATTATAACAAAGAACTAATTCAGGGAAACTTTATTGTAACAGAGTCTTCATGGTATGCCATGAGATATTTTGTATAATGATGCAAGCTCAGAGTTTAATCTCAGGCTACACCTAATGCTTATAGCCTTGCTGTTTGCAGTCATGAAGCACACTCCAAACATACATGTGCTTATTACCAGGTTCTGAAAGTAAAAGTCCTCTCCAATTTTTTTGTTTAAACCACTTGAATTTGCCAGGCCACGCCTCTAGCCCGCCAATTCACCAGCCTATTAAGACCCGGACCGCATTCCACACTCCACCGAATTGTCTGCAGCTGTTCCCTATTGTATGCATGCAATAGTGTTTTCTATATGAGAGAGACTCTTGCGCTCATTCGGTGCGAAGTCTTGTCAGCCTCACAAGCCTTTTGATATACCATAGTCTTATTTAGACTTTATTTCCGCAATTCGCATGCATATTTGTAAATCTCCAATTAAGCACTGTTCCTTTTGTTATTCGGTCAGCGCTTCCTTTTGTATCCAGGAACCTAGTTTCCTTATTTCTTCCATTAGTAATACAGAGTTTTGTTGTCTACGTTCCAGTTGTATGTATTACTTGTTTACTATTCAGGAACCTTGCTTCCTTACTCTTTTTGTATTGTGTTTTCTATGCCTTCCTGCTGTGCTGCAAAGGCATGATAAATCAACAAATCCATCTTCACACCTGAGTCCAGTCCACTCTTCCTGATCTTTGTGTTTGCACAACATCGGTGCTCAGCAATCTACCCTTACAAATGCCAAAAATGAGTGAAACTATCAAATTCTAGACTGAGTTTATATCTGAGCATGGAGCTGATGGTCTCCATTAGATAAATGCTAAAAAATTTTATTATTCACAAATGTTTGCTCAGGGAGGAAGGGGACAGTGAGGGGGAGTCAGGGGTGAAATTTCATTCTGTTGAGAATGTCTTCCTGCATATGATGTTATTTTGTACAAATTCTGTGATGAAAGTTTCCATCATATCTCATCGTGCATGTTGGTAAGGCCGCGGCCATACCTTTCGAGACACGTCTAACATGACTGCACCCACCGTTACACCACCTGGAGCCATGAATCAATTCCTCATTACCTTCAACCGCCAAGCAACCAGCCCACTCATTCAACAACCTTGAAATTCCAACGGCCGCGAGCTAAACCTTTTAACCACTTTAAAGTTCACTGCTAAGCATCTAGGGACATTCATTCCACCCCAAGAAAAATACGAGGACTGTCACCGGACAAGATGACGAACGGCCTGCAGTAACTTGCGTGCATGTAGAGGAACTGTTGATCTCCATGTACTGTAACTGCCTCACTTAAAGTAAATTCAGTCAGATGAATCCAGTTCCTTACAACAACATGCCCATCCCCAGAAGCACTGGACAAGGACTTTGGCGCAAACGAGCGCTGCAGTAAATCAGGAGCATTTGGCCTTGTGAGGAATAATGGCTGCCGTCGAAACGCACAGGTACCAGAACCCAGTGGATCATATTTTTCAAATTCAATGGAGGGGAATAAATATAACCCAACATTTCTGTTTCACAGACAAATTTACCAGAATCAATCATTAGTACTGACAAGCAATTCTGCCTCCTAGAAGCACATCATATATAAAGATATGACAAGTTACACAAGTAAAGCAGGGGGGGGGGGGGATTTGGCATTGGCTTCAACTGCCCTACTAATGTTAACTAGGCTTATGCCATCGGAGGCGACGGCTTGGGCTATATCCCCGAATGCCTTCAATCCTCCGATTTTCCAATCCTTGAATAGACCTTGAATGGACTTTGATTTGAACTGTATTTCAGGTCAATCGGACAAATGGTTCTGAAGATATGGCCAAAATGGTAATTTTCCATCACAATGTGCCACCTGATGGCAAAATATTGAACCATACAGGCATGATGTCATCATGTGACACGACGTGAGGTCATGACCTTGCAGTTGCACAAAGTTTCATGTCAATTGGACAAATGGTTCCAAAGATATGGCAAAAATGGTGAATTTTAGACGACAAAGCTCCACCTTGTGTCAAAATATTGAACCAAATAGGTAAAAAGTCATCTTGGGACACATCCTCGGGTTATGACCTTTCATTTGCACTTGATTTGAAGTCAATCGAACAAATATTTTCAGAGATTTGATAAAAACTGTGATTTTTCCATTATTGGCCCCTGGTGGCCAATCTAGAACTTGTAAATTTTCCAAAATCGAATCAGTTCTTCCTCATTATGATACTTACCTAAATGCAAAACACGAAATTTCTAATTGAAATATTACTGAAGTTATCGTGTTAACAAGTAGGGCGGCGTGGCGGCGGTCGGACCAAAAACATAATATCCCCGGAACGCCGTTCGGGGATATAACAAGGTGTCCAAATTAGTCGTGCTCCTTAAACAACAAACTACCTCATCGACCCGAGCTAAAAAAAAAAAAAATTTGAAAGATGTGATAGAGTGTACTACTGTCCTTGGACTATATGCAACTCTCTTTCTTACTATGCTTTAATGTAAGGCAGCTTTTTCACAAACACCAATAAAAATAGACTTTTGTGTGTTTCCATTGCTATTATTGCCATTGAACACTGGAAATGAAACTCTGACAACATTTTATTACTTCAACTAGATCAAGCATTGTAGCTTTCAAGGCTAATAGTTTCAAGACTAGAGCAATATCGAGGCTTGGATTTTGGCATCATAAACTGAGGCCAAAGGTTTAAGGAGCGAAGAACTGCCACTGCCGACCTGTAATTAAATTCTCACAAGCACTCGGTAGTGGAAACGCATTATATTAACCTTGAACCCACATCTCCAGAGTAGCCTTTCATTTTCTGAACTAAACTAAAAATCAGGCATTTCTTTACATTCTACTTCGAAAAACAGGGGAAGGCTATGTTACTACTACTTAAACCAGGGTCAGAATGCAGCCATGTACCTCAAAACATGAGCATGTTACCCCAGTGCAAGCAACACTTCACTGACTACATATTAAATATAGGGTCAAGCACCAGCCTGTATTTGTTACCAGCTGTGACAATGTCAGCTGGTTTTGTACTCACCTTGTGCGCGTCCGTGCGTGCGTGCGTGTGTGTGTGTCATTGTGGCAAAACACAGTCCGAGAGACACCTATGGTGACTGGTTGTAGTCTGAGCAAGGGGCCCCAGAAGTAGGAGGTAAAGGAAGGGTAGCAACTTTGATCAAATGGCAGTATGGTTTTTGGTAAGGCATACTTTCACCTCTCAAGTTAACAAGATCATCGCCATCGCAAAACCAGGTATTTAAGAGTGAGGGATAGAGCTGCTGGATAGCTTACTCGGTTAAGGCACTGTGATGCAATGTAGAAGTGACTATCACATCGCAGGTTCGAGCCCTGGTTTTACCAACTGGCAATGATCGGCAGCTTTTTCAGAGTAGCGCACAATTGGCCATCCCTTTGCCAGGAAAGGGAAATAAATAAACAGCTTTGTTCGTTGCTCAAGCGCCTCCTGTTGGCCAGACGGAGGCTCGTCAGGAAGATTCTAAGTCAGTTCATGTCCGGGCATCCTCCGCCCTCGTTCTGAATTTGCGAAGATTAGACCAATGAGTGGATAAGAAGCAGTGGCTGATAGGCACGTACTTCGGAGGAGAGCCGTGAACTGTCTTCACTCTCCTGAGTTGGCAGCAAGGGGTCGCATACGAGCAAGCCTTGTACATAGTTCACCAATTGGGTATTCCAATTCCAGGTTCGGGTGGGATTGGAGATGCCAAATTAAAAAAAAAAAAAAAAAAAAAGAGTCAGGGATCATAAGCTCAAGGAACTAAGTGCTCTTGTAGAAAATATGGAATAACCTTCTATGAAGGCAAATGCACACGATATATGTATTATAATCATACAAGGGAAAATGCACCTTTACAGTCAAGTTTATCACTGGTTTTATCCCTGCCAGAGACATGTCACCACATTTTACTGCGGTGAGAAAGGTTTAATACTGCCTCATTCATACTGAGCCCCAGCGCTTGCAGATGGGCCCTTAAAATGCTGGAGACAGTCCTACCCTGTGCGCCAATACTCGCTCTCTCTGTCCGAGGAGTTCCAGTGCCACTGGAAAACCCTGGCGGAAAACATACTGCCAAATCTGCCCTCTGTGCCCATCTGCTACCCAGAGCTGTTTCCTAATGGCCTATATCTATTCTTCACTTCCTCTCCCTGGAGTCCAGCTCTTGCCCAAAGTCCCAAAGCCAAACCTTGAGCCTGAATTCTGTCTTCTCCCTGTTTGCCGAGGAGCACGCAGAGTACTTTTAAAAACTTTAGATTTCAAAACTTTTTCCTCTGACCGGGAATTCAGTTGGTACGAAGCACACATTTTAACATTTTAACAAAGTCAACAAAAAAAAAAAAAAGACCTTACTCCAAGTTTTATTATTATTCTCCTTGACCTTTTTTGGGCAGGTGGAGAAAGGAACAGAATCTCGAGGAGATACTAGCGAAGGTGAGACTGCTTTATCTGAACCGCGCTGTTGGGTCTGTGCTGAACTGCTTTCGACGAAATTAGCACAGAGGGAGTGCAGATGGCTTTTTAACCAAAACTTTAAATGGCACCTTCCGGTTTGGCATTTTCATTCTCACAACATTAACAAAGCACTGCATTTCGATACATCACAACTTTAACACTTTCGATTATCCCCTCATTAGCGAAGGGCACCGATTCCACACCTTTAGAACCATCAGCTTAGGTGTTATATTGCTACAGACCCAACATCTAGTTTATTCTGCCCTCTGTAACAAGCACAGGCCAGTGCTATATTAGTTAGCAGAGTTAGCAGAGCTAACAGTCCCCCATGTTAGCTCTCATCTCCCATGTGAATCACTCTCTCTGTGGTGATTCTTGCATCCGCTCACAAGTACACAGAATGAATTTCCGACACAATCAGACTGCACTGTGGGAGAAAGTGCTTTTCTGGAATGTCATTAGCATGCAGAGAGACTGCAATAGTCCACTCCGCAAATTAGGATCATTTTGATGTCCATGACAGCTGGCGAGTTTAATATTTCATCGCCATAGCCACAGCGTAATGCATAATCAATGACGCACACACCCCTTTTCATGTATTTTTATGGCAATAGTTATTGCCATCAAATCCTAATTAGACCATTTATTAATTTATCATTTGAACAACACTTTAGTGTATTTAATTAGATCTCCTCTTCAGTAATTCGGTGGCGATATAATGCACATTTCTGCGAATGAAGTAGTCAAAATTAAAAATGAATGGAAAATTTAATGATGCGCATTTTTTTTTTTTTGATAATAAAAGCAAGTTGCCTTTAAAGTCAGTCTGAATATCAGGCATCAGAGGACACACCATTTGCTGTTTTTTTGTTTTTTTGAGTGTTCAAGGACCCTTAGAGTCAAGGACTCATGGGAACTTAGGAGGGCAAAAGGTGCAAATGCCTTCAATTTTCATAATTACAGGGCAAGGGGACAAAAAATGGTCTGCCTCATAACTATTGCGCCATATTTCGATTAATCACTTTCTGTCCCAACAAAGCTGAGTCGTATTTTGTAATTCACCGCGATTCCTTTGGAAATACCCCTGGATTGAAATGTAAATTTGCTTGGATTGGAACAGCTGGCGGTATCAGAGTGGAAAAACTCAAGGATACCCGTATAGGGAGGAGAATCGAGCATCATCTGGTTACAGCACGAGAGTAGGAGTGAGACTTCCTCAATAATGCCCTTCAGATGAAGCACCCTGGCATAACATGCCACTTAAAATCATTTCCTTTGCAGTCCAACTGTAACAATAATTAATACTCTTTATTATGACTGTGTACATATGCAAAATCCCAAAATGATCCAAAGTAATCAGGTACAAACCGAAAACAATAGCGTTCCCAGCATTATAAATTACGATTTTTTTTTCGCCAGAACCCGCTTTCTTTTCGCACAGCTGAAATTTTTAACAATAAAACAAACAAAGACGTTTCACAAACAAGGCCCAAGAATTGCAAATGAATCAATTAAACACAACTCGAAACCTAATTATATCCCCGAACGCCGAACTGCGTTTCGGGGTTATGGTTTTGGTCCGACCGCCGCCGCCATACGTGTTAACGCGATAACTTCAGTAATATTTCAATTAGAAATTTCATGTTTTGCATATAAGTAAGTATCATAAAGAGGAAGAACTGATTCGATTTTGGACAATTTTTAATCTCTAGATTGGCCACCAGGGGCCAAAAACTGAAAAAATCACTGTTTTTATCATATCTCTGAAAATACTTGTCCGATTGACCTCAAATCAAGTGCAAATGAAAGGTCATGACCTGATAATGTGTCCCACGATGACTTTATACCTGTTTGGTTCAAAATTTTGACACAAGGTGGAGCTTTGTCACCTAAAATTCACCATTTTTGCCACATCTTTGGAACCATTTGTCCAAATGACATGAAACTATGTGCAACTGCAAGGTCATGACCTCACAACATGTCACATGATGACATCATGCCTGTATGGTTCAATATTTTGCCACCAGGTGGCGCTTTGTGATGGAAAATTTCTATTTTGGCCATATCCTCAGAACCATTTGTCCAATTGACCTGAAATTAAGTTCAAATGAAAGTCTATTCAAGGTCTATTCGAGGATTGGGGAATTGGGGGATTGAGGGCGTTCAGGGATATAACCCAAGCCGTCGCCTCCGACGGCATAAGCCTAGTTCCATGGTTGTTATAGGCACTGGTTATGATTTTTACAGCTCACCGAGATTTGCATTAAAATGACCGATTGCTTTTGATGACAGCACAATATCTCTGACAGAATGCTCACAGATCAAAGCTACATTGCTAACATGGTGAAATCTGATGGGAAAGAAATTGCGCGTCTGACACTAATCCTGGCTTCGTCCACCTTTCCAGTTCCACAGAACTGACAGCAAGCAGATAATCTTGTGTGAGCAATGACAGGAATATTGAGGAGTTGGTGACTTGCTGTTCAAATCACTGTAAAAACTATTGATTAACATGAGCTGTATAACAGAAGGACTTCAGCTCTGCAGCATAAATACCAGACTTAACCAACAGACAGCAAAGGCAAGGCTTTGGTATGACCCAGGGAACATACTGATTCCCAGTTTTCTCAGTGGTATATAACAGATGCACAGACGAGTTGTTGGTGAATCTGTCCATAAACAACAGAAAGTTAAGGTATTCATCTGCACATGACGGTATTGTTCAAAAATGTTAGAACACACTGTTGATCAGGTACACTCACTAAAAATCTCATTCCCTACACCGACAAGTTCTGGTGAATTTTTAAAGAGGTAATATTTACACTCCAGAAAGTATCCATTGGACAATTTTTTTTGAAAAAATGACACAAAATAACTAACTCTGGAGTGATTTTACTCCCAAAGTACACGTAAAAAACAAAATATTAAATTCTTTTTGATAATACGCAGAGCCGTGAAAATTAATATTTGCATCCATATGCCTTGAAGTCCTGAGAAAAAAAACAGAGTTGTGCTGGTTGGTTCAGATCGGAAATACTTAGCAGCTTAGGAGAAAACACTGCTAAATACTGCCCTTTGAAAGCCAGATAAGCATGCTAATGAACATTTCCAAGGCAACATATAATTTAGTTATTATTTTGTTTATGTATTCTTCAAAATCCATTTCAGAGCTCTGCCGTCCTACAGGTAACGTAATTACAGGATGAAACACAAACAGAAACATAACCTTTCAGTGCATTTTATACAACTTTTACAGCCAGACAGTTTTCAACAGCAAAAATAAAAACCATTTTGTAAATATGTTACTTCTCCTTGACACAATCGTGGTTCATGTGTTCATGATCTGCCCAGCAAACTTTCTGGATTGGTCACTGTCCAGTGTGCGTTTGGAGGGAGAGTAATGTCCACATTACTGATCCAGGACGAGTCATTGGGATGGCCTCTGGCTGGATCAGAATAAGATGGAGTATTTAAGCGGAACTGCATTGATAGGTAGCGTGGTATTTAAGGAGGACCTACCCTGTTAGCACTGTTTCCTCATAAATCCCCACAGCACAAGCATGAACAGGAAACAACCTCCGGACTAGCAGTGATGTCATTCTTATAAAGCCAGCATTTAACAAGTGGATGGTAATGCCAGTTCACTACAATGGCTGACCTTTACAATAAGACATTTAAGGAGGGTTCTGAATGGTTCTTTGAAATGTTATTATGGTTCTCTGGGGATATTATGCAAATGCCACGGATGGATGAATCTGGCATGAAAGAAAGAGAGATATCGGTCCAATTACATGTGCTCCACATCCAGCGGATAGTTCTGGTCCAACGGGACTTCTGCCCAACCCGTTGTGACAGCAAGAACTGTCATAGCACTCTGGTCAGCGGCACTTTCCCTCCCAATAACAACAGGAGACCAGTTTCTATATTAAATCCTAGTGAAGCTGCATGTTGAGATCTGAAGAGCATCAAAGAAACCTTGAACTGCAGACATTTATTTATTTCCTTTAAAAAAGATTTGTGAATATTTGAAGCATAAAGACAAAAATTAATAAAAAGGCAGTGTCTAACAGAAGAACGAGCAGGAGAATCAAAGACGTCAAAGAAATAAACTGGCAGTGGAGGCCAGTTTTAGAAGATACAAAAAATCTTATTTTTAACATATTTGGGTTACCTTTCATTTTTTGTGAAATAAAAGGGAAAAAAAGTTGTGATTTCTTGGAAAACTGTTTATTTTTATTTTTACATCAAAAAATGACATAATATTATGCGCGAGGTGTCCTCAAAAATGATGTCCTCGTCCAGATCTGAGCTTATGTGATGACATTTTTCTCTCTTCCGATTGGTCCATTTGTTACGAGGTTTCAAGAGTAGTTGTGGTGGTTATTTCTGCATCTACTGACATGAAAATCTCCAAATGGCCAAGATGTCATACATTAAGGATTTTATTCTGCAACCAGCAGATACAGAATATCTCTGTGACATTGTCTTACAATTTGAAAAAAATTCCTTTCTTAACTTTGAGCCACCCATCCATCCATCCATCCATCCATCCATCCATCCATCATCTTTAAACTTTGTACCAACCTAAGGGAAAACTTAGAGAAAAATTAAAGTTTAACCCTCTATGAACCAAACCCATTTCCAATTGTGTTAAAATTATTTCCCAATTCAAAAATGTTTATTTTGGGCCATTACTTGAAAAACAGTAGACAAAAAAATTGACACATTTGGCCCACCTTTCCAAATTGTAGCAAATCTGCTACATAGGGTGATAATGCTAATAAAAAAATTAAAGTGACGGACCATTCAAGTTATTCTCAAGTGTTTATTTGGCAATAAGAAACAAAACCAACAGGGGGTCCAGGCTGTTAACCCTTTTACTTCATGTAGCAGATATGCTAAGCTGGTTAATAAAGGGTAAAGGGGTTAAATGCATCACCATATTACTGTGTTGCTCTCTGACTGGTGTATTCTGCATCATGTGGACAAAGCACATGACCGGACTCCGCTAACATGGACTCTGCCTTGAGTTTCCCACCAGAACTGCTTTCCTAACTTCTACTCCTCCTATAAATCACTTAGTCACTATAACAAAATGAAGCAGTGGAGGCGAAAAATTGTGCGCATATATAAAACATCCCAGCCCACAATGAAGGCAGATCCATTTTTACACTTGGAGAAACATGCTCTCATGGTCTCTATATGTTGGGCTACCCCGCACAGCTGGTGATCCAACGTGGTATTTTGACACTAGTCTCAAAGGACACGCTGTATTTGTGGAGGCGCAGCAGTTATCTGCTCTATTGGGAGTCCCCTGACACTTTGAAGTCGTGTCTCTCGCTTATTCCCGATGTAGAGCCGGGCACACGCCAAACTCTTTGGTGCCGATGTGGCTTCCGCCTCTTTCGCATTCTCCTCAGAGGCCATTCCGGTCATTTATTCTTGACAGTATTCCTTTGATGGCTGGAAATTAAATTCAAATTTCAGTGGATATTTTTAGGCCATGCCAATGTGAATTCATAGCACCCCTGTGTGTGCGCGGACGCCCGAGTGTGTTGGCGTGTGCGTGTGTGTGTCTGTGAGGAGGTGGTACTGAGGAAGGGATTTATCTTCAACCTAAAATCAATCCTGTTTGTATTTGTAAATAGTAACTGAATAACTGCACCGTGAAAAAACTTCACCAATTTTTTTGACTAATTTCACAGTGGATGTTCAGCGGCATCTGAAAGTGTGTCTGCATATGTTCCACTTGGAACATGTTGTCCCAAAGGTTATAGTTAAGTTAAGCTTAGTTAAGCTTTTCTGCCCTGAGTGTCTGGTAAGTTAGACTCCTCTATGCGTTTGGTTTGCTGGGCTCCTCTGAGTGTTTGGTAAAGCCTGTCATCCACTTACGCTTTTAAGGTCTCCGATTGTCCCGATTCTCCCCTTCCGACCAGTTAGGAGCTGTTACGAGTGTAAAATTCTGTTATGCGCAAGACATAGGTGGATCATGACTTCCGACCGGCACCGACCCTTCCGCTTGAATAAGACAGGTTCCGACTGGATCAGATCGCGCGGATCCCTCTCCCGACAAAACCAAACCAGTTTGATTTTGTCGGAAAGCACGAGTTGTCGGAAGGACGGGGGAGTAGCGGTTCGTCAAGTGCAAACTAGGTGGCAAATATTTCCACTGCAATGAGCCAATTAGAAACCGTTTACAAACACAGCCGCCATCTTTATTGTTGACGCTGGCAAAAATCAATCGGAAGTACTCGCGTTAGTGGATCATGGGATGAAATTTTTCCCCACTCACTCTGACTTTCTACAACTGTTTGCGCGAGTTTCGGGTGGTTCCCGGCGCTTCCAAAAGCTTCCGACTGGCCACGATTGCTTGCGGAAGCCTTAAAAGCATAAGTGGATCACAGGCATGAGTTAGACACCTCTGTGTGTTTGGTAAGTGAAACTCCTCTTTATGTTTGGTGAGTTAGATCCTCTGCGTGTTTGGTTAGCTGGACTCTTCTGCCTGTTTGGTAAGTTAGACTCCTTTGTGTGGGCCTCCTGTCTCATTTATGCAGCTCCCAGCACATCTGCCTCAAGATAAGCTGCATCATGGACTGGAAAACAAACTTTCTTAAGATTCTCCACACTGTCCTCACATGTCCCAGCACATCCCACGCGGACAGAAATAAAGAATCCTATTAAATCTAGCTTCAGAAAGGACTGGCGTATGCACAAGCAAATGCCAAATGCATTTATCCACTGAGACACATGCTGACTTTCACAATGAGAAAACGCCATAGAGCCACAATCTAAAACACACTAAGCAAATCTCACTGAGGGCTGGAGGCAAAAGGTATTAAACAAAAAACAGTCCCACAATGCAACTCAGCTCTTCTCTGCCCATTATGCATATGCACTTTTCATCATTAGCTGGCTAAAATATAATGGTGTCTGAAACGGAAGTGTTTTCAGCTTTAGTTATCATAGTAATTCATGATTAAAGCTCCCCAGAACTAACTATACAGGCAGTTCTCATTCTGTGTTTGGAGAGATTGCTATGAAAGGTTAACAGAATTCACATGTAACCCATTTAATTTGGGAGGCAGTTGGATGACGTGCTTTAATGACAGCAAAGGCAGGGGTGGGAGGAGTTGAGGTTTCTACAGGGATGCGTTCACATTACAAGCCTGATCGCACTTTTCCCATTTTTTACTCACTTCAGATTTCCCCATCTTAACGGTTTGCATTCATACTTACAAAAGTACAAGTAACACCTGCCTAACTGTAATATGAACAAATCGGTCTTCAAAAACTGCACACATGTGCACACTGATACATTTTTGCACAAGTTATTTGTGCCATCAACGTACAAAGGTCATATTTGGGAGAGCATTCATAATATTGCGCCCGAGAAAATAGAAATTGCCCCAGCGGACAGTAAACAGTTCGTCAACTGTACATCAGTCACAAGCTAACGATTTCAAGCCTTTCAAATTATGGTTTTAGAACAGTCCCCTGCTTCCAGTCAAAAATATAAAGCCATCCCCTTCTCCAACTATGGTGAAATGCGCTACCATAGCATCTAGCAGTATACAGGAAGAGGCATTGAACTGTTCTTCCCCTTTACTTCCCTATGGGGATCAAACCGTCCTCTGATATCTATGGTTAATGCTGCAGCAAATTGAAGATTACTCCCCTATTAATCCTCATTATCTGCTGCAGCGATGTGACAATGTGACGTTGCATCATCGAGAGAAATGTATTTGAACCATGGTAGAGAGACAAACTGTGAAATAAGACCTGGGATGCCTTTTATATCAGCAGTATGATTTCAAAATGCCTATCCACGATCGCTTTTCTCTAATCCTGAACCCGAACCTTAACCTAACACTAACCTTAACCTTTGTGAAGTCATAAATATGACTGAAGCCACAATGTTTGCATAACCATTTGTTTTTAATTAAGGTGCAGTGTTAGTGTTGGTAACTAATTAACTAATCACTGTAGTAATTACGGTAATTGTGTGACTGTCTGGTAGAAACCACGTTGTTGCTGAAAATTTGCAGGATTATGCTGAAAAATTCAGCATTAATTTTCATTAGATATCATATGAACCATTTCATGAGAGTACATCGAACTATTCGATGTTGTAATAAAGTTTCCTGATTGCTTGGCTGGTAATATGCTACTTTACTTAAGCTCGCCTTGGGAAGCTGCTCCTCAGTGCGCTCGCTCAACAACCCTCCTCCACCCCAGCTCCACCGATCTATTGTATTCATTAACCCGGCTCTCTTTGTCTAAATTTTCGTTCTATAGCAATGTCTCTTTCGTGAGGTCATTGCTGCTGTGGCTCTGTTCCATGGAGGGGGATTACTAGCAGCTCCCTGCCTTCGGTTCCTCGTTCGGACGGGCAGGGATCTCTCATAACAGAGCCATGTCGCCAAACTCAATGTATGATTGTATGCCTGTACGTTGTAATAAATATTCTTTTAACGAAGTGGTCCGATCCGAACTCGTAAAGAATTCCGGACGGAGAGATAAGATGCCTGCAGTGAAAGCTAACAGCAAAAACTTATGGGCAAACTTGTTCCTCATCTCCATCCATTCATGAGTTAAATGCACTAGAAGCATGAGGAAAATGTCAGTGATCTTCCCTGGGAATAAAAAAGCAGACGTGGGGGTGGGGGGTGATCTGCATTTCTTCATGCAGAGACGGCAGTAACACATCATTCTCAAGCACTGCAGTAAAATTTGCTAGCGATTTTCCGTAATGTTTTATCTGAAAAGGGCCACCGTGGAGGGCAGGGGTGCCGTCTGCTGGCTTTAACTAGCAGGACCCTCATTGTGGATTCCCCTCGCATCAAAATCTGCTCAATATTCTGAGCGAGGATGGTGTAAATGGCTTGGGTTTAGAAGCGAGTTCCCTTTTTTCACAAAAACCCCAAAGGCTTTCTCCTCTGTTACGTCAGTAATCGACACCAAGTGCCCTCCAAACGTCAACATGGTACAGGTCAATGACACCAGCCTGTCTGTCAACATCATTTAAGAGGTAACGTCAAAAGCAGGTGATTGAAACATTCTTAACTGAGCTTGGATTTAACCTATCTAGTAACTTAGATGCGGTGGGCAGCCACAGAGGAACACCCAGGGACTAACTCCAGTCCTAAAGCCAGGGCCTTGGTCAAGGGCACTAGTTGGATTGTTCGTATGGAGCATGTTTGCAGTGTGGGGGAGACCCATGTAAACACAGGGAGGACCTGCACACTCCACGCAGAGAGGTCCGGCCCAGCAGGGACTCAAACCCGCAACCTCCTAATTGCAAGATTACAGTGGTAAAAACTGTGACCCTGTGCCACCCTTATAAAATCACGAAGCTCTACGGTAGGATCCATAAGTGTTTGGACGGTTCGGCAATGTAAAAGAGATGCAGTTCCGGCATGGTTAACATGATGCAGATCAAATTAAAGCTGACAATCTGCGATGTACTTTGAGCATTTTCACTTCCGCATGGCGAGAACAATAAGGGAAATACAGTCCTTCAAAATTAGATCACAATCCAAATATTTGCAGTACAGACTGCAGAACATTAGCTTCGATGAAACCATTTCTAAGACTCAATTTTCCTGAGGGATAAAGTTCCCAGCACACAGTATCCCCACTGCTTAGCCGACACAGAAATAAGGGCTGAGCCTCAGGAAACTATGACAAGGCCTGGAAATCAAAACACCATCAGCCAACTTAATGAAAACAACCAAACTTAAGTAACATCTAGTTCTAATGAATGTGTGGAAGCAGAGAATAGGCCTATTTTCAACCAAAGCCGTTAATCATCAGTAAGGATGCCTTGTTTGTATCATACCGAAGAACAGACTTTTTAATGAGAGCTACCATTCTCTTTTGTGAAAACAATGCGCCATTGTGAACATCTTTAATGCAAACCGTCGGAGTCAATCTAATCATAGCTGGACAGGGTTTTATGCGAATACGAAGCGTCTAAAAATACCCTTTTTTTTTTCCTTTTTCTTGCAAAGAGAGAGATTCTCTCAAACTGACGGAATAACAATGCAGTCCTTTGACTCAAATGTGGGCAGAGAGAGACTGATAATATTCAATGGTGTGACTCAGAGGCTTTTGAAAAATACACAAAAAGCCTCGTCTTACCATGTTCTCAGTGCACTTTCTTCACTGCTTTTTTTTTTTTTCGACAGTTTCCTGTAAAACCCCGGCGCACCTGAACAGCTGCCCTGCAGGTGACATTTATCCTGGTTCCATTAAGGCCAGTTTGCTGAGGGAGACGGGGAGAGCTGACGGTCCGGTCCATGTGAAAGGTTAAACACCAAACTCAAAATGACTGAAAATCTCTCGCTGGGGAATGAGCTGGTTTTAAGACCTCAGAGAGCTGAAGGACGGGGGAAAGCATTTATGAGAGCACACACAATACAGCCAGAACCAGAGCCGTTTTGCAATACCATGTTCTGAGACACGATCGACAAGACCTTTCAGAAATGCTTGAAGATAAAAAGAAGTCAAGGCTGAGCTGGCACTCAACGTCGTTTCAGCGTTGAAATTAAGTTAATATTTGGTCATGAGGTTGCACAACACTGATTCAACATTAAACCAAGGTCACACCTTTGAACCTCCGACGTTGTCAAAGCTCTAACGTTGGATCAACGTTGATTTAACACTGGCGCCTTCAACGTTATTTATTGGTTGAAAATACAACGTTGTGTCTACGTCGAGTAATAGTTGTACGCTTGGGCGCCAACGTCGATTCAACGTCATATTGCCAACGTCCACTCAACTTTCAAATGTAACTTTATTTCAATGTTGTTCCAACATTTGACGTGACGTCATTACAACGTTGCCTCTGCGTTGTTGTGCCCAATGGGCATTCACGTCTGTCAGTGTAAGCGATCATACAAAGCGTGTTCACATCAAAAATCGTCTCCCCCCCCCCCCCCCCACAAGGCTGAAGTGACTCAAACCCATTTTTTTTTTTTTTTGTCTTAATGTGAAACAGATCAGATGTTTTATGGGCTGTGTGGATGCAGAAATCAGATCTTTAAATCTGATCTTAAAATAAGAACTGAGTCACTTTCTCCTGTAATCTAATACCTGGCCATGCGGCATGAATGGGTGCCTCCGATTGTACAACCTCTGTGATTCGAGTTATGTTTTGGCGCATACGTGTTACGGTAAAGAATCAAATGGCGAGTGCAGGAACCTGGGATAAAATGGCCATTAACAGTAATACAAATTTCCCTTTGTTTTCTTTTTGAATTTGCTACAGGGCCATTGATCCTTATTCCCCAAAAAAGGTTCCGACACATTTGTTGCAATGACAAACCTCAAATAGCGAGCCAATGTAGTCTACGATACTGTCAAATTAATTTGCCATCAATTGCTTATGTTTTCTGACCATGAATTGAACATGTACTTTAACCAAAACACAGGAACAAAATTAGCCAAAGGTTCTCACTGTTGCCGCCATCTTATTCCACTGGACTTGCAACAACCCTGCCAAAAGAGGAGAGCGTCGAGATCAAGTCACAGTGCGACCCAAGTCCAAAAATTCTGGCCCTTCGACTGATCAACCTGAGAGACCAAAGTGGCATAAATTGCTCAATCGAATGCACCCAATGAAAATGATCAGATCACAATCCATGTGGCTTTTTGTCCATACGCATGCGCTGACCAATGTTTAAATCGCAAAGCCAAGGCATCTGGCTTTTTGATGAAGAGTTTGCAGTCCTCCAGAGCAGAATCCCACCTGTACATTCGCAACAAGCGCATTTATTTTCTCTGTTTAAACAAGTGTGAGTACTACAAGTGCTCTCACAAATATGACGCTTTTGTTGTTGGTGACCCAGTTGACTCGTGCAATAAGTTATCAATGTACGTACCTGCCGTTTCGGAGGACAGATGCGCTCGCATTACATACATACAATTATGAATGTGACCCGTCAAGATGAGCAAATCGGAACTTAAAAATGAAAATTGCAATTTGAATGCAGCCACAGACCATACTCCATTCAAAAATCCTACCAATGATTTAGTTAATACAATATATAAAATCGCAGAAGCATGAGTGGGCCCAGCTTCCATATCATGACTACGAACAGTCCGCAAAATCTGGCTCCTGAATGCATTTCCAGTCTTGGAATTCTCTCTCCTTTTCAAGTGCCACTACTGACCAGACAACCTTCACACCTGACCAGCAGGGGAAGGAAGGGCGAATTAACCGCAGTTCTCTCCCAGCGAGGACCATGATTTGATGATCCTTGTACTGAATATTACCGCTGTGAGCGCAAGCCGAGAGGCATAAATGGGGCGTGCGACAGCTGGATATGAACAGAACCCAGATGCAAACTCGTGATGCCATTACCCAACTGTGACTCAATGCCGTTCGCAAATGCAAGCAACACAGCCCAAATTCAAATGAGCTCAGCGTTGGCTGACAGTCACAGTGCATCTGCAATCACAGCTTACATTGCGGCGCATGCACAAAATAATGTGGCCGTTATCCGTATGAAAGTGCAGGTTGTGTCACTCTTGAACGCGTGGCCGCTCCAATGTTACAGACCCTGAAAAAAATTAATTTATGAAAATCAAGGGAATATAAAATAAGGATGTTACGGGGCCTGCTGACCTTTCCTTCGTCTAACAGGTACAGTATCTGTACTTCTGATGGTTCTTATTAATACGCATAATCAATTCAGTTCAAAAATGTAAAAACATTCAGAAACTATCAGCAAGTGTTTGGGAAACTAATTGTCTGCCTCTGTCACGCATTCAACAACATTCTGTCCCAAACTTCACAAATAATTAACAGGCATATTAAATATGACTAACCCATATTTCCTCGGGCATGACTCTTAACCCATAAAACAGCCCTTTCAATAAATCAGTACTTAGTAATCCACTCCCAGATGTGCTCAAAACTTTGAAAACAAACAAACAAAAATAATCATTTAGAACTGCACTCAATAACAATGATTAGCATTTTATCCTGCTTGAAACATTTACCAGCATCAGTCAGCCTTTTACCTCAATGATAGTGAATTCTCATCGACCTGCGTACTGAAATCTCAAGATGAAACCTTTGGGTAGCCTATTGATACAGTAGTTTCTAGTTTTTTATTTGAGAATTGGATGTTTATTTGTTAAAGCCAAAGGAAATAATTGAAAGAAGAAAACAGATTAGAACAGCCTCAGGCACAATCAGCGTTGTGCTTTGGGCTTCTGATTGTCACTGAGCAATGAATAAAATTGAGCAAATAAACAGGGCGATGTGCAAGGTCAACAGTCTGTACTTCAGTAACTGCATGAATTGAGACAGTACACGGAGCAAGTTCAACCTGTTTCTGTGAGGAAAAAATGGCTACCGTGCTATTAATTAGATGCCAAGATGGTCAATCTGTGCTTGTCTTGTTGGATTTGAAAAGACCTTATAACCTTGGCTCTTTCAGTTTTGCTTGCATAATGAAGTCATCACATCTGTTGCTCCATGAGATTTCCCTGAAAATCACTGCAAACCTTTGGGAGGGTATTCTACTTCTCAAAGCTGATTGAAACTGACTGTACGGAGCTTATTTGTTCAGCACATACAATGATTTCTGGCACTGGCCTAATTTGAGACTATTGGCTAAATTTCCCTGCATGCTATGCCTGATGATGCAAGCACCGGCATAGTTTCATCAATTACAATTTTCTACTAACCTCAAGGACCTAACCACTATTCCTCCCAGCCCAATACCCAATAGGGAAAATACTTGGAGCTTGAGGGTGTCAGTTTTATTTCTGGGAGAGGAGGGGATTTCTATCAAGGGTGTAGCTGTTATTGGGCCTCCGCTGTTATTAATTGGCACCTTTTTCGCTGTTTTCACCGACACCTTTTTTACCAGTTATTTTAACCGCAATTTCACAGTCAGTTTATAACAGAGGTTCTGTGTATGTTCACTAGAAACCACAGTTAAATGCATGCAGGCCTCCACTTACAGGTAAAATAAAAAGGAGGCAATGTGTTAATTTAACTGTTAAATTCAGTCAATTTATAACAGTGTAGGTGGTGCTGGCCCACCCACCTATGAAAATATTATTTTATTGGTGTAATTGATTGATTTCTGAATGAATTAAACGGCAGCACAGTGGCGCAGTAGGTAGCACTGCTGCCTCACAGCAAGAAAGTCGTGGGGTTGAATTTGGCCTGAGGCCTTGTTGTGAGGAGTTTGCATGTTCTCCCCGTGTTCATGTGGGTTTCCTCCAGGTACTCCGGTTTCCTCCCTCAGTACAAAAACAGTCATGCTTGGCTAATTTCACAAAAGATGGCAGTATTGGTGTTGAAATTGACCCAGCCTTTTTAGACGGATCACCGGCCTTTATATTACTCCCACTTGTGGCAATCATACGACACCTGTATGCGTTTAAATTTACGCAGAAGAACCACTCCCATTAATGGATCGTGGAAGAGGCTGTGAGAGTCTTTGCCTGTGCTTGATATGATGGAGAAAATCAGGCCCCATGTGTTATTATAAAGTAAATAAAATAGTCCTTGTTCAACTGCCCCTCAACCCCTTCTCAACACAGACAGGTACACATTATTATGTAATTTATATCTAGGACTTCTTCTTCTATAAATGGGCGTGCGTCGTACAGGGCTGGAAATGAATTGATAAAAATGCAGACAAGGAGGCGCATTGCCGTGTAAATGGGAATGACCCCATCTCACCCAACTCACCCCCCTGCCCCCCTTCTCTCCTGTCACTCATGATTACCTCATCTGTGGACACCAGAGTGGGAGGTATCAGGGGAGGCATTCGCTCTTTCCATAATAAGTCAACCTTGAATCAAGGTGCCCTGCAGGTCCGGTTGATGTAGCATTTTACACTTGCTTTATTTAATGTGGTAATGAGACTGAATGCAATATTTCATCTTCGAGAGGTGAGAAGCTTCTGTGAGAATAAAGCTCCCTTTAACCAGGGCTCGGATATGACTCGGGTTTCATATTGTCTGGATTGGCACCTTTTTATTTGACTGTTGAAAAGAAAACAACCCAATTTATGATGAAATATGTAGCTCGTGAAGAAGATGAGAAGCAGCCAATAGGGACGAGAACCAAGTTTGAACCTCTCACGGGAGGGAAGCATGAATTATGCAGAAGCAGGGTCACAAAAATCTACCCTCCCACCCTCCCAAACAATTAAAGGGCATCTAAAGTCGATTCTCAGACGGGACGTTGAATGCCTAATGTTTACAAACAAATCACTTGCTTTTGTTGACATCTTGAATTGTCACATGACCAATTTCATTCATATGAACCAATGTTTTGTGTACATGAGTAGATAATCCTTCTTTTTTTATAATTTTTGTTTGTGCAGGCGCAGCTCGCTGATTGGCCGGTAAACAAAAAACAATGGGAATCGACTTTAGATGCTGTTTTAATTTAATAAATACAAATGCAGACAGTGGAGGGATTGCAGCGAAATTCCACTGGTTGCCAGTGTAAATCAAATCCAACCTCCCGATCAAGATTCTTTTGCACCCCCAGAAATGATTTGCTGTACTATAAAAAGTGTTTCTTCTGTTGCTCTGTTAAAATTACCTTGAGGGATTACATGTCTGTTATAGGTTTCAGTAATTCTCCCTCTCTATCACTGACCCTCACACGTGACTGCGAGGCCTTGTTTGAGGTTCATTTCTTGATAAAATTGCAGTGTTTTTTGCCTTTGGCTTTAAACACTGAACTGATCTGTCGGGCTGAGAAGTGGTGGCTGATTGATTCCTAAGGCTGAGATTCAGTTATATGGCAGCATTCAGCTGCAGTATTAGCATTCTGACTGGATTTCTGAGATGATGGTCTATTTCATGCCCATGCAGGACCTTCATATTGATGTCCCCCAAGGCTCTATGCTTGGAACCCCTCCTACTTTCCCTTTATATATGATACTCCGTGTCTGTCTTTGCCTGCTATTGTTTGCCATACTTTTTCCATTCTAGTGATACTTACCTTTCGATTCATCATCTCCATCTGAGATTCAAGAATCACTTTACCCCTGAGCCTGATAGGGGATTATGGATCATAATCTTAATCTTGAACTGGTGGTTAATTTCCCAGCCACAATTTTGCTTCAAATTGATTTAAGTCAAGAAGGTAGTTCAAACAATTAGAGCTCATATTGTGCTTGTGTACTCTTGGGAGCATTAATGTACTGTAACCATGGACGATTAGCTCTCCTTTCATCACTGAACCCTCCACCACTTCTGCCTCCCTTGCCTTGTTCTTTCTCCCAAAGAACCGCCTGATGTCCATGTCAGTGATAAGTACTAATTTGATTGAAATCACTAGCAAGTAATACTACAACCCTCGGTAACGGCATGCAACCTACAGTCAATGCATGCATCTACTGAACTGCCTACAAATGTAACATTGAGCGGTAAAGACCGCCCGATGTTGAACTTGGAAATTGTAACAATTTAACCTCATGATTCTGCGCCTCTGCCCATATATGGGCATGCTCCGTATGGCTGGGCTTCGTGATCATGCCTCGCAATTATTCCTGTTGCTGCTACTACTGCTGTGTCAACCATCCAAAGTGATTTGATACTAGTAGGTGAGGCTACTGTCGTTGGTTGCTGGGGCGCTTCGGGAGATCCATGGCTATTGGCCAATCATTTGGGGCTTCAGCCAGGAATGCCCGGGGCTAACAACGTCCCTAGAGGTAGCCCAAGATTACCTTCTCCATTGATTTACAATATACAAAAAGGCACATGAAAGGTAGGGTAACCCAATCCTGTCCCTAGTCCTATAGGTTTCCATTGTAGACTTAGTTTGGTGGCTGCAACGCATTCTGCTAATATGCAGCTCAATGAGACCTCCAGTTGTTCAGTGAGAAGTCTTGTGTTGGCATTGCAGTGAAAGCCCACAGGATGGTGTAACTCAAGGAACAGAGTTGTTCAACCCAGACCAAAGGAATCTTCCCCCTTTTCACCATATTCTCCACAGAGTAGCGTGTTCAGGCTGTAGTGTTTTCACATCTGCCCTACTGACATGGCCTCCCTTTCAGTCCCCCAGCTTGAGCCGCTAAACTCCTGCAGCTAATGCAAAATACAAACACCTAACCTTTCTTCCCACACAATCCTTCCCAATGTGTTTGTGTCATAACCGACCCCATCTTTCTTCAGTTAGTAGAAAGCCAATTTTGGCATTACCAGTGATCTGCACCTGGGCCCTGTACTGAAATCAGTGCCAAAAAAAGGCAAATTCATGTGCTTTAAAACACTGAAGTTGAAAAGGGGCTCTTATGTATAAACTGGGTAGTTTGCAATCAAAGTCAAGCTTCTCTAGGCTGTTAGATTGAGACACTAGACAGGGTGACTGAACTGGGGAACATTTTTTATCCAAAATATGGGTAAAAAAAAAAAAAAAAAAAAAAACACATTTTGCTTCATTGGCAGGCATTTCCGAGTTTAGATGGATAAAGCCAACAAAGAATAGATCTTCGCTCCTAATCGATAATTGATCTACAGCCAAAAAGTACAACAAACATTGCCAGTGAGTGTTTTCAATCGGTTAAAAACCACAGAGACCAGAACAGCAGTTTCTCATTTACTCGTCAGCTCTCATCTCTTTAATGAGCGTGTTACAGAGGCACGCCAAACGTCGTTTCCATCCTCTCCTCGTTTTATTCTGGGCCGGCTCTCCGATTAAAAGGCACAAGTCTCAGGTGTCAGACCTCTCATCTTGCGGAACTTCCCCAGGCTAATTCACCAGGATAACATTCTGCCTAATGAACGGAGGGTTGGCTACGAATGCGTTTCCACATTTCGCAGCTCTCGAGAAGAATGGGCCACACCAGGACGGCAGGGCAGTGATGCTCTGCAGCGAGATAAAAAAAAAAAATAAAAATTGTAGCTTGCTGCAGTATAAAGGTCGCTGGATGATAAAGGGCACAGCGCGCAATCAGCCTCTCAGTGAGCACACCTACAACCTCCTGCAACCAGACGCTGTGTTCAGTCCTATATCTCTGGAGACATGTTTGCATACTACTGGGCACCCTTCAGATACACCTCTGGTCATAGGAGCAGCTTAAAGCCTGGGCCCTGTGCCACAAAGCAATGGTACAGTTAGCTGGATCACCACACTGACGCCGGTATTGAACAGGTGCTGAGGAGCTGTTCCAGGTTTTTCTCCGAGTTGTTATCCCGCCAAATCAGAAATGATGCTTCGTGAAATTCAATAAATCGTTGGCATGGCATTTGATGGAGAAAAACTTTTAAATTATCTTCTTTTTTTTTTTTACAGAAAAGTGTCATAACAACATGAGCAGGAATGCAGAAACGGATCCAGAATGTGTTGGTGAGCAGAGTTTCATTCAAACCAAACCGTTTCACACCAAACTGTGCTCTTAAAGGACTTTAGCAAAGACTACAGGTGAAAAAAAATAAAAAAAAAAAAAAAAAAAAAAAATCAGCTGTGTAACTGCATGGTTGGAATGAAAGCCTGCTTCTGCACTGGCTCTTTCAGGGTAAGGTTGAAACAGCAGTTAATATATATTATTTTGGGGGGGGGGGGGGGTCCCATTACAAATTTTGGCCACTGGCACATTTTTTTGTAACCAAGGCAACAGGCTGAAACTGAACCTTAATTTGCGGTGGCAGCTATAAGCATAGGAAAAACTTAACATCTACCAATGAAAAATACTCTGAAATGCATATGTCTGTTTATTCTTAATATGTTGGCCGATCTTGGCAGTATCAGAATTTCACACTTACACGCAGGCGTAAAATCTGCTCATCGGTTAGTTTAATGATATCTGACCGTCGCTAGTAGCCTAGAGATCGCACCTTTGGCTGTTCCGATACAGCTCAGCACAGCCATGTCAGCTGGCCTGTGTTTTAACTCATCCTGGCTTATCACTCAGCCAGGAAAAAGGGCGAATAGGCAGTGGCAAGAAGTCCTGCGGCCCACAACAAATGTGAAGAATTCCTGTTCTGAACCTGCAGCCTCTTTAATTTGTGGTAACTCTAATCTCTAATGTGCCCTGCCCATGACACACACTCACATGCAGTACCAACAGCTTTGGATTTCCGTCTCTCATCTGCCAATAAACAAAAATGAGTTCAAAGCACATTCTAAGCACGTCAATGCTTTTTCGAACAGTGTCCTAAAGGTCATCCTGAATCACACAGTATTTGTTTACTTCAGCAACCTCTAGTTCTTTTTCCCACTCAGTGCAGAGGATGGTCTCTGTGTGCGGATTAAATCTGAGACTTCATCTCTGCTCTCCAATCCCCATAGAATCAGTCAAATGGAAGCCATTACCCAAAATGTAAAATCAATGATGTAAACAGACCTGCAAAGCAGCCTCACAAATTTATCTCAGACACTCCAGAGCTCTAAATTCTGTTAATTGCAGCTGATATCAGTATTGATTGAAGAAAAAAAAAACACTCATGTTAATTGAGTTAAATGTGATGCACAGATTGGCTTATTTAAAAAAATAAAAGCTAATCCAAATGGAATCAAAGAGGTTGACACTTTTGGGCCTAGTGGCCATGAATATAATTCCAACAAACAAATATTTATCCATCAAAACATGAATCAAATGAAATCATTCAAAAGACTGACAAATATAGCAAAATTTTAAAGGATTCAATAACTCCTGCATTTGACGTCGAAATTCGCTCGGGGGAAATGGGAGGCCAAATTCCACACAGTTTTATGACAATAATATTTCATTTGGGAGATAGACATTGCAAATAAATTTCTCACTGCTCAGAACAAAATCCATTGGTCCTGCAAAGGGGCTTTAAAATGGTAGCCAAAATTTGATTCATTCCAAATTTATGACAATAGTGCGCATCAATTCCATGACCAGTGCAACTATGCTTCTGCATGATGAAGAGGCAAATGTTTATTTGGGTGCATCATTTTGATCTTACTGGAAAAAGGGAAAAACACCCTCGCAAGACGTGTCAGCTTGGGGAGTTGCAAGGTGCCCTTGAAATGGAAAGGGAAAAGGATCAATTGAGGTCAGCAAGATCTGATCCCATTTTCATTGAATTCTTTTCACGTCCTTTACACAGTTTGTACAGACCTCTAACTGCTGGTGTTTACCGATTTGATATGTCACATACCATAGTGCAACTCCCGATGCTTGTTAGAAATGGGTTATATGAGAGTTCACTCTTTGTGCAAGTCACACCTCAGCGAAATCAGGCTGTGAGGAAATTTTTGGTTTTTGCTGAAAATATATCAGGCTGATGTAACAATCAACACCAACCTGACCAATGAAATGACCCATTGAACAGTTCTCTGTTTTCCTATCAATTCCTCCAAATGAAAATTACCCTATGAATGCTAATACCATAAGTTTCCGCAGCCTTTGCTACTGACTTGGAACAGATTAGTCCAGTACACTCAGTCCAGCCTCTGTGATAAGTGCTGCTTACAATCTCTCGGTTATTCGCAACTCAGGCGACACAGTTGGGAGACAGAAGAGGGAAGTTTGTGTGCAGCTCACCTGGCGTTCTTTTTGGTAGCACTGTGAGATGCTGTCAAGCAGGTCCACTGAAACTATCCACTCCATGGACGATGCTAGTACCAATTACAGAGTATGTCAGCTCCATCTGACGCAGCCACAATGCTGCGTTATTCACCGCAAAATCTATACCATAGGTCTATACCTATTCAGCAATTGAATATGTTGACTATGGCTAACTTAATTGAATGAATGTCCCCTCAATGATAATATACTGAGAGGCACTAAAAACTCATGGTGGCTTTTATGGTCTAGGTTGAAAACTGATTGCTTTTCCTTTTGCTGATTGACATGATGACCATCGGGTATGGTCAGCATTGCAAAATGTCAGGTGTCTGGGTTCAAATGCCTTGTTGGATTAACACCTCATTATGATTACCCAAATGCAACAAAATGCCCTGGATCATGGCGTGAATCACATATTGTCAGAAATCGTTTTGCATATGAAAAGCTCAAAGTAAGGGATAAAAACATTAATTTAGACAGTCACATTATTCCCATTTCAAATGCCACAAACGAATGAGTCTTAGAAGAATCGAACATTTTTAATGTTGAATGATGGCTAGTGTCAAACAAAAGTTATAAGACGCATTAATGTCCATTCAATGACTGTATCCAGACTGCAGGGATGACTCAGAATAACCAGATGTAATTATCTCTGTCGAAGTGCGTCATCTGTGACATCACAAAAACACATTCCATTAAACGTCTTCTGCCAATTCAAATAATGCGTAAGCACTGCTGAACTGACTGCCAATAGCAGTAAGGGCAAGTCTCACTACCAAAAGCACAGTTTCCCAAGACCATGTTTTGCAACTACAAGAGAAACAATTTACCACTACTTTAAAACTGTAATGGCCGGTAGTATACGGGGGCCAACCGCAACGACAGAGAGAGGGTAGCACGAACACAACACAAACACAGAGAATAATATAGATCAAAACGCAAGTACTCGCACTTCCAAAGGATATATAATAATCTGAAGCATGGAAGCAAAGCTGGATAGAAAAAGGGAGAAGAAACTCCAACAATAAGAAGATAGAAAGTCATACCAAACCTGACTAAAGATATCTTCGGCTATAGTGCGAATCTAAACTCAGACACTCTAGCGAAGGAGGCGTGCCGTACATCCTGCTTATCAAGTTTCTGGGGAAGCGCCACCCCAGCTCAATCAACCAGCTGGGTAAAGAATTCGATTGGGCCAGGAATTCGATATCGTCCCCGGACGAGAGCCGCAAAGAAAGGTCCAAACAACACGTACACCTCACAAACCGTGACACAAAACAATAAATTCTTTTAATGCGTTTTTAATGCCTCTCAGTATATTTGGCACTTTTGGCAGATTTTTTCCAGGAAAATGCCAATTGGCTGTGAAGCCGTGGCGTACAGTGTGGTGAATTTTAACAATCACAGGCAATAATTCCATTTTTTTTTTTTCAAATTTAGGGCTTTGACAGCAGATGAAGTCTAATGGTTTGCAGTCTGAAACATATGCTTAATTGTACATTTTTGGGATAGGACAAATATTTTCATGCATTTTTTCCCCCCACTTGAAACAAAAATTATTACATACCGCTGAATTGTTGTAGGAACAGTATGTCAGAATAGAATTGTGAGTTTGGAACTCCAGAAAAATAAAAGTGTTCATTGATTGAGAATCTTCGCAAAGCGAGAGAGAAGAAAAAAAAAACCCACCTTCTGACTTGCACATTGCTAGAATGCTAAGCTCACGCATGGCCAACTGTGAACAAAACTGACAATGTCCTTCGCCTACATAACTGCTGACAGACTCTGAAAAAAATGCACAAAGGGAATATACTTTAATGGCTGGTCAGAGGCACGAAAACAATTTTACGACATCTCAGACCTTTCGTTCTTCAGCTTTTTAAAGGCAGTTTGTACAGCAGTGAAGAGCCATTTCACCAAGCACTCTAAAATCCTTTTCTTTTGACAATGCTTTAAGTTTATATACTGAAGGTGAACTCCTTGATGTATGAATGAAAAGATCAGGTTTTCTTGTCAATGCGCCAGCACACAGCTCTTACCATCGTGTGCGCAGAGTACTCTACAAGGCAGTGGCACTAAAATGGCCACTGAACATTACACATATAGGCTCCAGCTCTCTCCACAACCCTAACTAGGCATTAGCAGGGTTGATAACAGATGGATGGATGTATGGACTGGAGCCTGTGGGAAAACATTTCATTGTGTGTTTGCTGGGCACACAAGATGGAGGTTCTCACTGCTGACGATCATTCACCTTTTCAATGGTTAGCGGAGTCCTCCATGGAATCAGCATTGTGACAAATTCTACCTAATCAAGAGGTTTTTTTCAAATGGCAGGAGTTGCCTCTGTCACTGTAAGTTCCGCAGCCTCCAATTCCGCATGATCGAATAAAATGTCAGACGACAGAACACCGTAGGGAAAAAAAAAAAATAAAAAATTCCGCAGGACTATTTAAAATGTAAAATAAATATTAAGTTGTGTGCTTCGGGCTTTGAGAAACCGACCAATCCCATTTGCTGAATTGAAGAAATGTAAAGATGTGTATTTTGTGAAATATGAGGGCCAAATCCAGGGGCTGCTAAACAAAATATATAGTTTAGAAAAACGATCATCCTGATGCGTGATTGGATTGGGATCATGAGAGGTAATTTTTGGTGCGCGCATTTTGAAAGAGCCCAGGCGAAGGTTCCATCACTGGGTAATCTTAAATAACACTGCACTCGAGCGCATCCCAGTCATAAAGCCAGGCATTTTTATCAGAGAAATTGCACTCTTGAAAATGAACGGCAGCTCTCAGCAAATTATACCGGACTGCAATTTCATGTTCTTCGCCATCTGGCCGAAACTAGTACACCTGGTACAGTACACAAGGAAAGTACAAAGCCTTGGTGGTGCTCTTTGAGTTAAAGAAAAATCAGAGAAAGTTTAAAAAAAAAGGAGTTATGGACAAATGTCCACACGCATTTGCAGATTGCCAATTGTAGCAAGTCTCACACACAAAAAGAGCCAACTGAGATGTCAGCGTAAATTGTAACTGATGATTGGCTGGTATTTCCCGCTCCTGGATCAAAATAATTTAAGCCATCAGTATTGTATGTATATACAAATTTACAAATCTGTGTGGCATAGGGCTGCGTGGGCCAACTTCTCTATGCCCACTCCACACCAGTGGGCTTTCAGCCTGCAACCGCACCCACATTTTTTCAAGATTTAAGCCCGCACTCGCCCCACACCCACAAGTACTAGACCACACCCACATGTTCCATGACTTTTGTACCCGCAGTTACAAAATGTTCCCCACTTAAACCCGTACATATACGTTACCTAGTTAATTGAATGCCATGATTTTTTTTTTTTTTTTTTTTTTAAATGGACAATTATAAGATTGAATAGTTTTTTCCATAAATTACAAATGCATTTTACATTGGAAGCAATGCACTTTGATACATCTTTCAAATACAAAAAAAAAAAAAAAAAAAAAAAAAAAAATATGTAAGTAAATTGGAAATGACTCCTAGTGTTTATATATATCAGGTACTCTGATATCTCAAAAAATAAATCAAGCATCAATGATTGGTAGATTGTAAATCCATATTCTTTTGGCTACATTTGACAGTCACATCAAAAATCAAGAAAATTGATATTCAACCAAGATGCAATATCTGTACATGTAAACAGCATGCTGTGTATGTGATCTAAATTGCTTAAATAATAAGTTCATACAGCTACAACCTGAGTAATAATTGCCATTTGGACTGAGCTCAATTGCAATCATGCTGTGATTACAGCAGGAAAGGCAAAATTTTAATGACACCAAAGACAGGAGAATTGCAATTGACATAATTGATTACAAATGGAAAGGAGTTACTGCAGACAGCAATGGGGTGGCTAATTGCAATTCTGATTGCAATTGAAAATACATGTAGTATTTACGTAGCTCTCATTTATGACATCTACTCCAAAAAGAAGCCATACTGGCTATTAGAAGAAGAAGCCATATTTGTTGAGTACCTTCCTAATTTTTGTGGGTAAGACAACAAAATTGTTAAAAACACAATATACTTCTCATCGTGGTTATTATGTTGTGCTCACTTATTGAATAGAATGACATTGCACTGTTGTGAATGTAACATACTTTAGCTTGAGATATAATGAACGCATGTCTTGCGGGTTGTAAATTTGCCGTGGGCCCGCAAATTTTTTTTATTTCAAACCCGCACTTAACCTGCAATTTTTTTTTTTTTTGTACACACACCCAGACCCGCAACTGCAGTAAATTTCAAAGTTTCCTTGCTTTTCTACCAGTTAAATTTTTTTTCAACCCCAACGTCCCCTAGCCGTAACACTGGGACCAATTTAGTTTGTATTAATCCATTCAGCTTACATCCCAGAGCCCAACATCCCCCCCAGCGGTGACGCCGGTGATTCGCAAGTTTCTGAACCTCTGACCCTTAAAACGCATAATTGCTTTCAAGCTGTACCTTTCTAATGAACTCAGTTTTAGATGATGTAACAGATAGCAATTGGATAGGAAACCAGCACTCAATGTAATAGAGTTCATCCAACTATTTACTTTTTTTAGTGTATAGATGGGAACTCTAAAAATGCAATATGGTAGATTAGGCAATGTTTTAGTTTACAACATGCTCATTTCCAAAATATATCTTTCCATCCACTTATCTACACTGCTTCCTCCTCAGTAGGGTCGGAGGGCTTGGAGCCTATACCAGCTGACTATGGGCGAAAAGCAGGGACCCAACTCCTCCTTGGACGGCCACCTACCGTCCTACCAAATTTTGTGCCGAACAATTCATAACTTTCTGAGTTAAGAGACATACGAACAGTCAGACAAACAGGGGTTAAAACATAACCTCCTTGGCAGAGGTAAAAATTATTTTTATTTAATCTAGTTAATGCTTGTTTCTATCAATCAAACAATATGGAGCTTGCAGGTGATCCTGAATGGTGGCCATGCTTCTCATTGTTACAAGGTGGAATCTAAATTCAAGATGGCTGCCTTTAATTAGTTCTCAATGGTTGTGAAATCAGAAGCCACTTTCAGATGCTGTTGATTTCAAGTGTCACATTCAAATCTCTTTTGATCCACCATCTATGATAAGTTATTGAAAACCATGTTTTTCAACATTGTCCAGAAAACCCAATGCACCTACCTTGTGCAGACAGTCCTTTGATTGTGCTTGTGTCCTTAAAAGTTCAGCTTTATTCAATGCAAACACAGTGCAGGTATGGCCTACTTTCTGTGTCCTTGAAAATACTTTCAGCTGTTAGGAACCCCACTGATTTCACCCGACAGCGTATAATTTAAACCTGTAATTGACAGTACCAAATGCAAAAGCTTTGCAGTTTTTTTTTCCAATTGCATAAACACTAAAATCAAAAGTATCACACAATTGTCAAAACCTTACACACAAGGAGCAAAACATCGGCCCAGATTTGCACAATTATAGGCACAATGTCAGCCTCACACTTTTTACAAAACAATACCCACAGTGATTTGCAAAACACAACGCACACTTGCAAACATTAGACACAGAAGTATATCACAATGCCACTTATTTGCAATTCCAAAGCACTGACCATCAAATAACCACTCCTATGAGCCAATTGGTTAAACACAGCCATCAGGTGCGGAAACACATGATTGCTTAATTATAGACACATCGATTGGGTTTAAGTGCAATAGAATGCAGCAGGTGAGTTCACCGGTCTTCAGCTCAAATGAAGGAGGAGGAGCTGGTGGTAAAAGTTTAGACCTACAGTGAATAAAATGTTTTGTCTGAAAATTTGTTTGCTGTTTTATGTTTGTCTATGAGAGATGTGGGCATACACTGGGTCATTTTACAAAAAGGCAATTGGTTAATTTACCAGAGTAATTGTCATTCATTCAGTGTGTTCCATTTCTATAATTGTGTTTTCAATTTTGCTCTTCAGTGTTCTGTACATGCTTGGTAGTGTTCAGCCAAAAGCTTGGTTGTGTTTATTCAATGAATGGTACGTGTGTGTCATGTGAAAATATGGCAGTGTTTACCAAATGAAAAGACGAGTTCTATTTTGTAAACATGTTAAGAGATTTGATGGCAAAGAGTTGTTTTGCAAAGGGATGCCAGGGTTTAGCAATTTGTGTGTGATGTTTGGAGTTTTGTGTGTGCAGTTTTGAAAATTAACGTACAGTTTTGAAAAACGTGTTTTAGCAATCGAAAAAAAACTGTAAAGTCTCAGAGCAACACAGGGGTAACATTACTATTTGGTAGACATTACACAGAATAGGGTCTTCCACCGTCATGCCAATATGGGCCCTTACAACACACCTCACATTCTCGCATTTTTGGATTGCACAACATCGTCACAGCAGTAAAACAAATTGATCAGATGCAAAACATCGTCATCTGGGACAATGTGTCTTTCCACGGCTCCGCTCTGGTCCAGAACTGGTTTCAACAGCATCCACAGTTTTCAGTATTGTTCCTTCCACTATACTCTCCTTTTTTGAGCCCAATCAAAGAGTTTTTTTTTTTCTCTCTATGACAGTGGAAAGTTAACGGTCTGCGACCCCAGGCTCAGGTACCCCTCATTCAGGCCATGGAGGAGGCCTGTGACCAAATCGATGGTGCAGCTGTGCAAGGATGGATTTGACATTCAAGATGGTTCTTCCCACGTTGTCTTTTCAAAAAGGATATCGCCTGTGATGTTGATGAAATTCTCTGGCTGGATCCAGCTCGGCGAAGAGATACATAGTGTCTGACATTTCCTTTACTACCCTTTTTAAAAATACTGTAATCGTAACCTGAACTGGCCACAGTATTGTATGTTTGTCTGATATTTGCTGAGCTAACAGTGTTATGCACACTGTTGTGGTAACATGAAAACTGGGACATGGTTTTTTGTGATTGTCCATGATGTTGACTGATTTCGGTATATGGAGAGAAATAAATTATATTTTCATTAGTGTGCAGCATTGGTCTTGTAGTGTTTGGTGAATTTATAGTATATTTGTACTTTCTCTGTGTACTTCACTTACAGTACACTAATCACTGGGAAGTAGAATTGCTAAAAGTGCTTTAGGTCAAGCACAGCAGTGTGGATCTGGTTCAAATAGAATTAAGTTATGTGATATGTGTGTTTCATATGGGAACAAAATGTTTTTTTTCATAAATTAGTGTATAGTATTTACAAGAGTGTTTCATTTTGCAAAGGATCTGAGGTGTTCCGCTTATTGGGGGCATGGTTGTAGTAATTGTGTGTAGTGTTTTGAAAAACCTGGCCCTGTTTTCAAAATTATGCTTAAGCAATTGGGGGAAAAAACTGTAAGAAATGAATAGCCAGACTAAAAATGACATCAATCTGTCATGGTTTTGGAGGTTGGCATTTGTTTGGGAGCTTTCTTTGTTACTCTCGTCCGGGACGATATCATTCTGCCCACATCGGATTCTTTGGCCAGCTGAAATTAATTGTGGGCGGCGCCCAGGCTTAGATTTCGCCCAGTTTTAAGCCCAAGTTCCCCCTCATCACCTTTGCTAGAGTGTCAGTGTAATGAATGCACTATAGCCCGTACGTTCTCTAGCTAGAGCTGGTAAGGATTTATTTGAAAAGAGAAGTGTTAGTAAGAGAAATAATCTCTTTTCCCTCTTATTTCCTCTGTCTGTGCATCGTCTGGTGCTTAATCTTTTGATCTTGGCTTTCGAGATTTTTTACTTTATTTCTTTCTGTTGAGCTCGCCTAGCTTCCTGATTATGATTCGGACAAGATTTATGTCCTTTGAAAGCGCGAGTCCCTCTCTCTTGTTTCATCCCTGTTTGTCATTTTGCTGTGCTTCCTTTCGTTGCGGCCACTGCATTTGGCAACTCGAAATACCAGCCTTCACATAATCATATAAAATGAATCATAACATTAAGTAATGAATCATTGTATTTACATTTTACTGTCCTCTCATACACGTATTTAAAGGAATGGCATCCATTTTGTGCCAGAACACTTACCACATATCAGCTAGTGCGGTGAGGTAGAGAATAGCCATAACACTTTGCAATAAGCGTCATGGGATTTTTAATGAGCACATCATAGCAGGTCAGGATATCAAATTGACATCTGACAGTTATGGATGGAGCTAAGCACATCAGTGACTTTAACTGATTCATCTGAAGCTGTTGCTTGAAGTTGTTATTCATGTAAATCTATCCATTCATTCATTTACTTGATTTATTTATTTATCTATTTATTTAAGCAATTACATGGCACATTACAAAGAATAACTGGTTGAAATCTGGCAATGTTTCTCATATGTCATTTATAGCAATTACTGCAGAAACGCTTCAGACTTTTGGGATTTACAGTATTCCTTCCTTCAAAACTCAATTCATGTCCAGGCCAATTCTTCTGCTACATCTAATGATACCCACACAGACTGATTGCTGCATCTATTCTTATTTTCCTCTAGGAGTTACAAGTAATTTTCAGGAAATGTTACTGGAAAATGGACTGAGAGATGAATATGGAGAGGGTAGTTATAATTTTCAGGGAGCATTTTCCATGTAAATTAGATGGCACCATTGGGAGTGTCATTTAGATGAGGTTGCAGAAGGTTGCACTTGGTACATTTACAAAACATAAGACAGTCCATATTTGACTGTTAAAATCACCTCTACCCCGTTCAATGCTATGCCCAAGTACCCTTAAGGTGGAAGCTTGATGCCTGAGTGCTGCACTCGAGTTAACTTGGGTTTTTATAGTTCAGACGGTAGCAGTTCCCTCTGTACAGAAGAACTATTTCATCAGTTAGTAGGTCAACCATTGAGCGTATGCATGAGTGGAGGCATTTGGTTTAGAACCTGTTTGGAAGCAGTTGTTGGCCAAATCACTAAATAGCTGAAACTGTCATCAACTAGAATATACTCAATGATCAGTGACAAAGTTATATTCGCAGGCAATAAGCCGTCATTCGCTTGTACTGCAGGCCCAGCTCTAGAACAGGGAATTGGGGTGGCACAGATATGTCCCTTTATGACAATTAAGATAGTCCAGGCTAGTTCTCAATTATTTTCCTTTATTGACGCGTTTTCCAATTATCGTAATTGGCAACTGAAGACACAGTTTCTCTCCATATGCAATCGAACAGCAATGAAATCATGGGGTAAATTCAGAAGAACTGAGAACTGGGGTGGACAAAACATCCATTTAAAATAATTATTAGTCCTAACCTGTTCTCAGTCATTTTCATGATTAACAAAAGGTTCACTCCAAGTGCACTCCACGCTTAACAGGTGCTGCTTGTTCGCCCTGATTAGGTAGGATGACAATTATTCATCTGGACGCGTATTTGCTGAATTTAAATTGACATCATTCAAAGTTGCATATCTGTGCAAATACCTTGAGCCGCACGCTTTTTATAGCCTATTTCACTGGCGAGTGCCACTTTTTTCCCTCAATACAGAGAGTAATTTTGAATAACGTTGATTCAAATTAAGCAAATACGCGTCCAGATGAATGATTGTTGTTTTAAATAATCGAGGAGAACACGCAAAGCCTGTTAAGTGTGGAGTGCTCTCAGAGTGAATCTTTTTTTAATCATGAAAATGACTGAGAACAGGTCAGGACTAATAATTGTTTAAAACAGATGTTTTATCCATCCCAATTCTCAGTTCTACTGAATTTACCCATTCATCGCTGTTAGATCGTATGTGGAGAGATACCGTGTCTTCAGTTGCCACTTAGGCTACAATCATTGGAAAGCGCGTCAACAAAGGAAAATAATTGAGAACTAGCTGGGACTATCCTAATTGTCATAAAGGGACATGTCAGTGCCCCCCAATTCCCTGTTCTAGAGCCGGGCCTGTTGTACCGTAATAACCACTCGCTAGCAAGCCTGTTGATTGGGCTACATTTCACTTGTATTTTAATAACTGCAAGCTAGCAAGATAACTAATTCGAAATGCATCATAATATTCTGTTCAGCTCATATTTTTAGGTGATTCTAGCCGATTAACATGCAGAATATCTGGAATTGGCCAAAGTCAAATTATCAATCGGTGTAACTACCCAGTCCAACGTTAGCGTTCGTCATAGCTTCAACTATAACTCTTACATAGATATTTTTACAGCCATAGTTATATAATAAATATTCATTCCCATGGGGCCAGATTTTCTGCATGCATAGCTTTTTATGAGAGAATGCGTGAAATACTACAAGAAAGTATTTTTTTCATGTAGGGCATTGTCATGTACAACTCCTGTGTAGTGTACTAAAAGCTTGGCAAATCCCTCCCCCATCTTAAATTTTGACTTCAAGTCCTCTGTACTCTATTTGAGGAAAATCATGTTGCTTGCGCCCAAGCTAATGGGTAGTGTCCATTCAAAGAGAACCCCTTTCGTCTTACAGAAAAACACTTCTCATCCCTCATTCCGACTGACAAGAACTGAACCCCTGCAAGGATGTGTAGACTCTCTTTTCACCTGCCATTGTGAAAACAAAGTCGTTACAAGTGCGCAGATTGCAAAATGGCATTGTGCATTGACCCATGTTTCCGGAAATTTCACACAATTTCGAATTTCAAAAATTTTGCCTGAAAAAGTGAACGAAATATAAAGACTTGGACTGAGGGATTTTGAAAGGTAGACTTGGTAAACATGGTAAAAAATTCAAGGTTTTTACTTGAAAAATAAATTCACAAGAATTATTGAAAGATGGCTGTGTGATGACTCAGTCTTTGCATCGCAAAAATCGGGTGCAGGGATGCTGACCGTGAAAAAGACCTTGGCATTGCAGGGCCTAACAAAGTCTAAATGTCTAAACAACCAATTTCTAATTTCACTAAGAGGTGCCCACTGAGTAATGTGTCTGTAATGAATAGTATTAAGGTGAATAATGTACTTGCAGGCATCCATTTGGCATTGATGATAATGTAACTTAACTGTGGAGCCTGTGTGCTACTTTGCACGGTCATACTGCAGGTGTAATTAATTCTGTATAGGTGTGTGGTGAAATTATACCCAAACATGCCAGTTGCATCATGAAATGAGACTCAAAAATGATGTTTCCTGGATTTTATTTGGCTCTACCCACTCAGTTTGGAACTTTCATTTTTTGCGCACAAAAGGGATGCCATAGCCAATACAGCCTACAACACACATAATGAGTTTTTGTTTTTATTTTTCCAAAATGTAATATATCCATTTCATTCATTTTTTCTACGCTGGCGCCTATTGCATTTTATAGAAAAACACAAACTTTCACCTTACAGTACAAATTTCTAAGAACGGATTTTTGCACCATGTGTAAGAAGCACAGGGCTATTGCTCAGTGGTATTATCTCAATTTTTGTAATTTTGGCACTTATTACATTTTTGGAAACAAATTCTCCATTTTTTTTTTTAGATAAATATGCATATACAGTCAGAGAGTGGTCTAAATTTCACTGACAGGGAGCGCTGAGGACAACTTTTTCTGAAAGTCCTGGTCATCTGTGATCCAAGCAATCAAAATGCTCTCCCGGTTGCAGTCAAAATAACAATTGCCTTGGCCTTATATTCCAATGTTTTTGTCATTCTGTTATTGCAAAGTGATATTTTGAATTCCAGAGTTACATTTTGGAAGCAAGATACACTGAAATGAAATTCATGAGCATGTCAAAGAAACTCGAATTTCACAGTCCATGGCCAGAGCTTTGCAATGTTGGCATGCTATGTTCAGTCAATTGTAACATCTGACAAAGATGTTGGTGTGTTGTGATAAATTAGTGGTCATTCATATACTGGCACTCCTTTTACACGTGGCCGGCTATTTTCATAAACGAACATTTTACTGTCTCTGTTTTCAAAAATAATATCATTCACACGTATCAGTTTTCAGAAAAGTTTTCATTGACACGTACATGTGTATATATGCCGTCAAGAGCATGCCAAACTTGTCGGTGGCAGTGTAACGAGAAGCTCAAGCCCACTTCAGCCAATCAGAATCCAGAAAATAGCAACAACAGAAATGAATCACGATCATCCATTATCACCACAGCCAAATGAAAATGTAAACATCGGTCGCACTTTTGGTGCAGGTGCAAGTTCTGGCGCATACAGTGACGTTGGCTGCCTAAAACTCAGTTTTTTTCAGTTTACATGCAAACTTGCAACCAAAGTTTTCCAAAATGTCCACTCTGGCCGGAGTTTTTAGAAAGAATCACTTCTCAGAGGCGAATTCTTTGTTTGCGTGTAAATAAAGGGCACAAACGCAGGGAAATGTCTGCAAAATAAAACTGGTGCCTTAACAAAAGTAAGCAAAGTTTTTCGCCAGTCTTTATACCATGACTACTTGTAACTTTCACGTTAAATGTGCATAGGCTCTAATATATGCAGAAGCACCACTCCCATTGAAGAATTGTGGAGATTGCGATTTTTTTTTATTTTTTTATTTAACCCTTATTTACCCAGAGAGATTGAAATCTCTTTTTCAAGGGAGCCCTGGGGATTGAGGTGGGAATTTGCACAGTCAATTAGATCAGGGGATGATTAGGTGGCAGGACGAAAGTTGGGACTTTAGCCATGACATCAGGGAACCCCCTACTCTTATCATAGTATCTTTAATGACAACAGTGAGTCAGGACCTCGGGTTAACATCCCATCTGAAAGACAGCGTCCCCGTCACTGTACTGGGACTGGGAATGATATCACCAGAGGTAAGATCACAACCTACAGGCCCACCAACACCTCTTCCAGCAGCAACTTGGTTTTCCCAGGTGGTCTCCCATCCAAGTACTAACCAAACCCACACCTGCTTAGCTTAAGCCACACAGCTAGAGCAGATCAAATAGGGCTATGGCTGCTGGTGATGGGCTGTTTATGCAGGTCATCAGAAATGATCAGGAAAGTTGGGCTCTAAGTACCTAATTGACAAAAATTGTTAAACCAATGCAGGTAAGAGGCAGGGACAAAATTCAAACTACAGTACAAAGCGTAACTCAACCAAAGTCTTTAACCATCGGTCTTGTAGTCTCTGGTTCAGATTGAGCTGTGGGTGAGTTTATCTGTGGGAGAGAGTGTTTATATGGTCAAACTACATCTACACATGTCAGTGCAGTGAACTCCATTTCTTTCTTCAGTGAAGTTGTATATTTGAAGATTTATTAAACAGGAGTGATGCAGTGATGGAAAATATTGCAGAGTTCATACCTCTGGCCAAACCATTTGAAAAGTTAAGCACAAAACCTATTTTAAACACAAATGGATGGAGAATTCATGTTTCAAGGTTTTTATCTGGATCTGTGGTGCAACTCGTGGAGTCTCTCGTGAAATGTGTAAACACCGGAAGTTGTTCTCTGCTCAGATTGAAGGCTTGTTCAGGAATTGATTTCTTTTCATGAAAAACCCACAACACTTTCCACTTTCCGACAGACAACTACAACCATTTCAGGAGCTTCACACAGACATTAAATCATTCAAAACGCCCCTTGGAGAAAATGAGCACGATATTACGGCATTAGCCAAAACTATATTTCTGTTCAAAGAGAAATAACGGCTTGTATTTATGAATGTCATTTTGATATTTTCATTCGGTTATTTCTACTTTTATTTCTCTTTTTTTGTATGAATCCTGTGATTCTGACATTTTCATTCAATAGTAAACTCAATTTTTTTTTATTACTAATCTTCTTTGAATGTATGGAGAAAATGTTTCCCCCTAATGACTTTGGGTTCTCTATCCCTGTAGCGATACAGAAGATTACTTTTCCGATGTTCTCTTGCCCCTCCTCTGTACTGTTCTGCTACGCTGCATTTTCAAAATGGCTGCCTCATTTTTCTCTGCCACACTGCTGTCAAGGCTCTTGAATCCCATGTGGTTGTTTGCAGGATCCTTACTACTGCTATCTGCCCCACCCCCCAGCCTAACTTCCTGCGCTACCTGAAGTCCCCAGATGTGCTTTCCTACATCACAGTCACAGCCCCACTCATCATCTGAGCAGCTGTCACAGGGAGGACTGCCATAGAGCTGCTCCAAAAGTGACTGACTGACTGTGCCGCTCATCTGAACTCACACCCTCAGCCGGCCGCAGAAGGATGGGTCCCCCCTCCTTCATTCTGGTTCCTCCCAAGGTTTGTTCCTGTCGGATACCAGGGAGTTTTTATCTGCCACTTGTACCCGCGGCTTGGTTTTATATGCGTGTGTGTGTGTGTGTGTGTGTGGGGGGGGGTCAGGCCAGGGTTCTTTGTGAAGTGCTTTGTGGCAGCTCATTTATGTGATGCATCATTTCAGTAAAATTTGATTGATTTGATTCAAATTTTGGTATCATCACGAATGAGTTTTGCGCTGATGTTTTCTACTGAATTTCTGGGTTGCCAACTTCATAATATTCAACCGGATTTTTGTCCACCCACTCGTCCTGAAGGGTTGTTTCATAATCATGGCTCAGCGTTAAGCTCTTGAGCACAAAAAATGGGACTTCAGGCACCTATTTTGCTTTATTCTTCTTCTGTGGCTTTAACAGGAGAGGCGAAAATGGACCAAATAACTTAAAAATGCAGTCGTAGCTCAATATGTGTGATGTACAATATTCTATTATTTATATAACAATATGGATCCATGACCTCAAGAATTCATGTTTTTCCAAGTGATTATCTTCTGAAGGGCTCAGATAATGGAACGACTCCTTTTGAAGTGCAAACATTCAAACAGGTGCACAAAAGTGACCTCAGTTTTTGTGGCGGCTTTGCCACTCTGAACTACAAAGGTATTCGCTGTTCAGAGGGCAGCGGGTACGCGAAAAATCATGGCCAACCTTTTGGAAAATGATGAATAAACGAGACTGCGCAAATGCTCCAGGAATGGCGTTTTTGCCACCTTTTTGTGCTGCATTGTGAAACACGGTAATAAAGATTCATGAGCAAAGAAAGCTATCAGAAGAAAGGACACTGTCAAGAGCATCGCACTGGAGACGTATTTGTCCCTTGTCTCTGTTGGGCTGTGGGACCGTTCCCAGTTTGCAGTTACAGTGCCCGATGGACCGTGCCGAACTGTCCTGCAGGCACCAGCTCCAGTTTCTTCATGGCTGCTTTCCTGACGGCGAAGGCACTGATACCGCGACAGTTCCTCTCTCCCCGTTGTCTCACGAGTCGTAGGTTTTGTTATACAACTCGAGGTGAAAAATTATTTCTCTTCCTGTAGTCCTCATGAAACTGCATTAAATTACCAGAATTTGTCATTAGGTCTGGAAACTTAGCAATTTTAAAACTATCAATCATCGTCTAGGTGCGACATATATCGGTCGGCCACAACATTAAAACCTGCCTAATATCGGGCAGGTCTCCCTTATGCTGGAAAAACGGCTCTATAAAACTAATGTCAACTTGAATTTCTGGAGCCAGGGTTTCCCAGCAGAACATTTCCCAGAGCTTTGCACTTTCTTCAGCAGCTTGTCTTTTTCCCACAATGCATCCTTTCCTGCCTAACGGCAAAGGTGCTGATATCGCATTCTGACGCCATCTCTTCCCCAGGGAGGAGGCACACATACCAGCCGATGCACATGATGTGGAAGACCATGAGACTCACCGGACTAGGCGACCAAGATTAGTTGCTTTATGGTCCAGTTCCAACCCTCACATGCCCATTGTAGGCACTTTGGGCAGTAGACTGAGGTTAAAATGGGCACTCCGATTGGTCTGCAGTTACAAACCCCAATACACAGCAGGGTGGGATGGTCTGTATGTTGTGACACATTCCTCATATTTCAATAAAATCCATTGTGCCACAGTAGCCCTTCTGTTGATTTGGACCAGGCGGAGGTGACTTCATAGCTTCTGTGCATCAGCGAATCTGGAATCTTCACACCCTGTTGCATTTTCATGGTTTGTCTCTCCTTGGCCCAGTGTCGGTTGGTGCTCATCACTGCTTTCTGAGAGCTCCCCAGGAGCCTTACTGCTTCAGACATGCCCTTACCCACCCATCGGGCCTCGGTGATTCGGCTTAAGTCGTATTTATCCCTCATCAAATACTTTACAAGAACTGGCTTTTCCCTTACCAGCGAACATCTGTCCGCAAGCTTTAACATGCTCAATTGTTACGAGATAATCAACATTATTTGCTTAAACTGTATATGGTTTTAATGTTTTGGCTCATCGGCATATTTATTCGACTTATTGCCTCATGAAATTTATATTTTGTCCCCAAGGCTCATTCTAATCAGCCACATTTGTCATTACTGCAAAAATTATTAGTTTTCGCCCTTTTCAATGACATCTTTAATCACCAGTCAAATTAAAAACTATAAAAGTCACACAAATTTGAAAATATTCATTTTGCTGACAAATTGATGATGTTCATTTCGATGATTAAATACATTTTGATGGCAAAATGCTTGTCTCTTCTTCAGAAAAAAAATCCCATGAGTCATGTTTATTGTTGTCACATTTATAGGCCTGTTAACATGACATTCAGGTGTGATTTTCCTGTTGATATTTTACTCACCATTTTGTTCGTATGCTTGTCTCACCCCACCAATTTAAATTAATCCACAGCTGACATGATCCTGGCCTCGTCGAGTCTTTTCAGCCATTTGCCCTTTGCTTGCAATGTCCGTCCAAATGAGTTGCTCTCGAAATGTCAGCGAGTAAGCGAGGTCTTAAAGATCATGCCAAACACTGACCGGCGGTGACCCATGTTTCCAATTCATGAAGGTCTTTCCCCGCAGAAATGCAAGCCATAATTACAGGCAACCAGGCGTGAATAGATTTTTTTATGGATTTTTTTTCCTTTTATTTATTTATTAATTTTTATGTACTTTTTTTTTTTTTTTTTTACAAAGTCCCCAATGCATGTTGGGATGTGATTAAACCAAGAGGTTCACTGTTACTTACATTTCTCTTTTTTATTTTTTGTTCAAATCCGGTACATCTTGTATATTTGTTCACAGATCCTTTGAGTGAAGCTATCCACACATGTTGACTGTGCAGAACTAAAAGGGAATGGTGTTTTTGACAGCACAATTTCAGTTAACTGGGTCTTTCCTTTGTGAGTTTGTAGGTATAAAAAATTGTACCCTTTGATCTGAGTTGAATTATTTGTTCTTTTTTGTTGGAAAAGGGGATGTGTGTGACCAGCCGATAACATTTTACTGTATGGGATATATTTTGCAAAGTTGTTGCTGAAAGAATTATATCGTATCTGCACTACGCCCCCAATTCGTGATCTCACACCCTAAACATCATGCAGTAACGCTCTACTAATGTTTTGCCTAACCACTCATATACAATGCAAAGGCAATCAGTTGGTGTCATTATAAAGCACAAGATTGGGGAAATGGAATTGTAATTTCATGAATTTATTGCATTGATCCAAGATTAGGATTGGATCTATCAAAGGGAATTATAACTTAATAAATTTCTTACATTGATCTGAGTTTGGGAAGGGATTATGGTATATTTTTTCAAATAACATAGTTGAGGTGGTTGGTGGTGGGTAGTGTGTGACAATCAGGAGGTTTAGGTTTGATTGCCAGGTGATACATCATTTTGTTACATTTACCATTGTCATTAAATACTAATGCTGTCAGCTTTGTATTGAAGTGTATTGGGATATCTAAGCAATCCAAAAGTGATGCAAAAGGTTTGCTTTTTTGTTATATAGTGAAGCTCCGAGCATCTGCTCAAACGTCGGTGTATAACAACCCGGGAACGTGAATGGGTAGATTAGTGGGAGCGTTTTCGAAAAGCTTGCAGAAAACACAAAATATAGCAGGAGATTTCGCCATTAACAGATAGGCAGGGCAGAGTGTTCCGGAACAGTCAAAGGATCCAGGCTGTTGGTTTTTGAGAGTGAAATATAATGTGACTTCATCCTACTGGCTGCTGCATAATCTGATCGTGTCACAGTGGCCTTCAGCTCCGCAATATAACCTTTATATAAGCAGGCAGGCCACTTAAGAATAAATCATTATTTACGAGGACGACCTGGGAAAATGAGAATGGCAGACCGATGCCGAGAGTCAGGGATAAATCCCACGTCTAGAGAGTAAAATTTCCCTCCAGCACTTTATTCTAAACACCTGGTTTCTCCAAATTTGCAGAATTTTTCAGCTATCAAAAAAACTGAGAGTTTCTGCTTATTAAAGTTCCCATTGAATTCAAAACAGTTCCAACTTTGTCTTACAGACTTTTAGCTTTCTAAGCTGACTGGAATCTTTTAATGAAGTGTATATAGTACACAAACACGCTTTGTGGTCTTAAAAAAATTGGTGGCCAGGCTTTGAAAAGGAGAAAGAAACAGCAAGTATCTCATATGCGTTCAGCAAGGTCATTATGACAATATATAATGGACCTTATAAACTCTTAAGCATGAATTATTCAGTCACTGGCAAATCACAGGGAACTATATTCATAATATTACAAATATTACCTGAGTTACAGGGCCAGATGCACAAGCATGTAAAATCAAAATCATTTCTTTAATTTTAGGGAAAAATGTCATCTCCTGATTGTCATTATATACTGCCATTCATAAGTAAGTGTATCAATCAACAATTGATATCTGACTGTCACAACCCTCATGTGATTCCTGTCTGTGTCGGCTCCCATCAAGCAATTTGCATGTCTGTTAAAAGTAATGTCTCATTTGATTGGTTTGGGTCTTGCGAGCTCCCCTGATCCTGGCTGTGTCTCATCTCATAGTTACACCCCACTCCCCACCCCGTCCTTTGAGTTGGAAAGTTGCTGGATTTGTTATATGCATTTTAGCACCAGTCAGTATTCGCTAGTAAAACTCTGTCTTTTGAAAGTAAAACATAATCTCTCATGATAGAATTATACGGAAATACACTTTTGTTTAGTTAATAAGAACAGGCTCCCAAGCCTTTCTAACGGTCTCCAGGATTGGGTCTGCATTCCTGTTAATCCTCTCCCAGACTGGTCCTCTACCCAGTTTATTAGGAACACACTCCCATGCTCCCTACAGTCATCAGGATTGAGACCACGTTCCTGCTAAGCTTCTCCGCCCTGCCGTCTGGAAGCGCAGCTCTGGTGAGGTGTGCACTCCGTCCGGAAGTCACCCTGAAAAGTCACTGGCCAGGCACTGGCTACTCCAACACTGCTTTACCTGCAACATCTGAACTGGGATCCATCCCACTGTCTACCACATTACTATCAATAAACCCTATTAGATTGAACTCTGCCTCAGCACTTGATTCATGGTCTGTATCATTACAGCTAACAAAAAAATACACATATTCATTCACTCCAGATATTCTCCAAAATATGTTCATTTTCATTTTCAGTGGATGTCTTTATAAAGTTCATATTTCTAATTGAAACTGAACTGAATAAATAATACACTTGGCTCATTCAACCTCGGTCATCCATACTGCCTTCTGGGAAAAAAAAAAACTAATTAACTTTCAAATATTGTATTTTGAAGGGTAATACAATTTAGCTTTATTCCCAGGGGTGGCGAGAAGCGTATCAGATCTTGTTGTCTCCCAATTTCAATTTATAGAATTATTTTGCATTCTGTGCACGTAAATATAGATCAGAAGATGTAAAAAAAAAAAAAAGAAAAGAAAAACTACCTTTGGCTTCTTTCCTGCTCTGATCTTTTATCAGCATTTGACATCTACTTCATGACCGGCTTAATTTAAACAAAGGGTTTGATTTACAAGGCCCTTCAGTTTAGGTGAGGTGGCTTTATGGGCCAGTCTCCTGAACATAATAGCGATTTGAAAGGTCCTGTCAATCAAACGTAATAAAGATCTGCAATTCTGATGATGTTACATTGTGACGCAATTTACATAACCTCAAGACACGTCCATCAAGAAACATGTAACATGCGCCTGATCCTGTGGATGGAGCCAACTATTGCATGGCTGCATGGAGTATTGATGCACCAGTAATGTTCTGCGGACAGAATGTTCCGGGGTGTACTCTTACCATCTTGTACACTGTGTAGGTAACTTAAAAGCTCGTAGCTGTGCTTGAAGACGAGTTGATCCTCACAGAGAGCTAATTACATAGGTTTCTAATTTATATACAGCCCATGCATACAGATCAGTATGCGTTAAGGCGGATAAGCTATAAGACTCAATCCTGGCATCCCAGCAGGGAACCCAACTCCCAATTATCTTTTTTTAACCTTGATATCCAGGGTCATACAAGCTTCATTTGGAATTACAGTGAGCTCCAAAACTCATTAGACAGTGACACTTTTTTTTTTTGTTATTTTGATTCTTTCGGCGGAGTCTATCACCAGATCTGAATCCAATCAAACATGTGCTGTAGTTTACATTCTGAAGAGGGGTTTGAAGGCAATAAGTCCTTGAAACACGCTGGAACTGAAGATGGTTGCAGCACAGGCCCGGCAGAGCATCACTAGGGAAGATACCCAGTGTTTGGTGATGTCCGCGTGACACAAGTTTCAAACAATCATTGCATGTAAAGGATACGTGACCAAATGTTAAAAAATACCTCTGCATTCTGCATTATGTAAAACAGCCAGCGTGCCGTTTTAAAACGACTTTCACCAGATGGGGGTTATGAAATAGAGCCCGCAGTATTTGTGCTTCATAAATATGAGTCTAAAGTTCATCAGATTTTCAAGATTTTTAACAGTTCATGATCAACCAAGAATACAAACTTCAAAGGAAAAAAGACTGCACTAAAAGCACAACATCCCCCGCCGGAGATGCGACTGCGATATGCGTATCATCTGTCAATCTGCAGCATGTGTGCAAAGTTTCAGGCATGTCTGATAAAAACTGTAGGAGTTGAGATCACCAGCCAAGTACCTTCTGATATAGATGAATGGACGGGCGGATGAACTGTGCCACAGCATAATCACCCTTTGGGCTGTCACCCGGCGAGGGATAAAAAGGTTTTAAAGTCATGTGGTGATTCGTGATTGTTGGTAGTTTTACTCTGTTAAATGCAGAACAAAAGAGAGGTCATTGGAATTCAGAAAAATTGTTTTGTTTCATGTTTTGAAGTCTAAGTGCTAAGTGATTTGATTACGCACAAAAAGTTGTCAATTCACTGTGATATTCAAGCATGATATTCATGTTATTTAAATCTCAATCAGTGCCAGAGCAGCAGTACTGTTATAAAGTCTCAGGAATACAGGTGACTGATAATTACCTTGTGTAATTATACAAGTAAAAAAAAAAAATTTACAAACATTCTTATGTGGCAGGTCAAAGGAGGGCTCTGGCGTGGGATTGAACCCTAGACTCCCAAGTAAAAGTCACACACACTGACCACATTGCCAAAGAGCCAGGCTAGTAGGCAGGGTAGCCAGTGCACGTACTTATTAGGAGGCATTTCTAGTGACAGGACCCATCAACTGTCACATCTCTCCCCCTCTTTCGGGAGCTTGTCCTCAAGCTCCATGTTTTACACATGCTGCCATCCATTGGGATTCCCTGAATCCTGCCGATTATGCCAGAATTCGGGAAATTGAACCCCAGAGTCCCGAGCAAGAGCATGCGCTGACCACATCGCCAAAGAGCCAGGCTCATTGGCAAGGTAGCCAGTGTGCGCGCTTAATAGGAGGCATTCTAGTGACTGTCACACTTACTGTCACACTTACTTTCTGATTCAAGTCTACTAGTTAGCATACAAATAGCTTAGCAAGCCATCAGCTTGGCATTTTCTGATACAGTTATTATTTGAGTAGTATAACAAATGGGAAACTGCAGTCTACACATAATAGTGAAGCATCCTTAGTCAGATGCAATCTTTACACTTAGATGCTGTAGAAAATGAAGAAGAATGCCAATGTCAGCTCAGATTGTGCTAAAGAGACTGATACTCAAACATACCAAAGAGGGTGTGGCTATGGTAACTTTTCGGCTGGAAACGCCATTGCAGGAAACAAGGAGCAAAGTCAACATAGAGGTTAAATCGGCACAAAAGACCCATGTATGTCTCCCATTCAGTCGTGAGGGCACTTCATCACATTTTTTTTTCCACTTGAGAGGCATTCATTAGTAGCCTGGCTACAGTAGATGGAATTTCAAATGAGATACTCTTCTTCGTTGGAGAAAGTTTGCGTTTGGGTTGTTGACAAAAAGTGAAGACAACAACTTTAAACGCGACCAAATATTACTGCCGAATGAGTATGGCAATTTATTTTTTTTGTCAGTACCACTGCAGTGCACTCGTCTTTGCCATAATTGGATATGCTACACCTCATAGGCAGACAAGGGTTGATTGCCCCCACCCCAAGTCCACAGTTAGGGAAACTTGTACTGCTCTTTTCCATTCTGAAATATAGCTCTACGTGACATATTAAGCATGCAAAATTTGAGGCTGGTAACCAAGCTATTTTATGAGGAGAATTTATCATGTTTTAATGTTTTTTTCCTAATTAGGGGCAATTTGTCATGTTTTTCTTCCAGAAGGGCGCTCATCTGGACACTTCATTGTATGTCTTCTTTTGATAGGGCGCTTATTTTTTCTTCCAGTAGGGCACTCAGGAGGGCACTACTTTGCATTTTATCTCTCGTAGGGAGCATTTTGAAGGGCTTTTATGCTGCATTTTTTGACTGCTGCAAAAATTTTTCCAGCATAGGAATTCTGGACACTGCATTTACTTCATTTACATACAGCTAATCAAAATCCAATTTCATCAGAGGGCGTACCCTGAGCCATGAGTGATGCCATCTTTTGGTACAACAAGTTACTAGCGAGCTAGCTAGGTAACATTAGCTTCCTGCATTTCTTTCACTGGAACGGTCTGAACTCGAGAGTTGGCTAGCAAGTCAGCCAGCTAGCAAGTCTACCCCCCAAGAATTGTCCTCAGCTTTCTCTTCGCTTACTAGGAACCCAAGTTTGCCAGCTAGCAGTCTTGTGCAGTTCTTATGCCTGGCATGTATGGCTAGCTCATTAGCTGGCTAGCTAATGTGGCGCTCATTGGTGCAGTTCTAGCCTGAAAAACGATTTCAGACTACTTAGCTTGTTATCTTGCTGGTTATTGTCGCAATGTGTATGTCTAGTTTCCATATAGCTAGCTTTCTAATATAGCTAGCTACGCTTCTCATTCTCAACAAACAAGGTAGCTTACTGGCTATGAACTCACATACATTGACTAATGTCAGCAAGCTCCTTTTTACTGTTAGCTTGCTATATTACTGACTGTGATGCAAAGCTTGGTTTATTACCTTCCCTTATCTCCATGAAATTCTGGAAATGCATTACATTACTGCATCTTTGGCTAATAAGTCAGCACCACCTAGCTAACACCCCCCCTCCCGCAAATCCTCGCCCTGCTTAGACTAAATACAAAAGTGCCGTCATTTCTCAATGGTTCATCCGATATGGATGAAGCAACCTACAATTAAAGCTAACAGTCTACACTTCAAATCAATTGTCATTGTATCCTTTCAGACTCAAAGTGTTAGAGTGGAGATTCAAAATAAAAGCTCATGACGCCATCCAATGAGTCATGGTGCTTATTGAATGAGGTACGAAAAGCATCTTGATGTATTAATAGATATGAAGTTCTCTTTTACTTTCTTAGTTTGGTTGACCTCATTAAATGCATTTTGCACATTTCTGGGTAAGTACAGGTGTTATACGCATCCAAACTGAATTTGGAATCATAGATGAAATTCCAGTGCGAGCAACAGACGAGAACTCGACAGGTAGGGCTCCCTAAAAAAACAAACAAACAAAAAAACAACATGACTGACAACTGAATTTTCAAGGAAAGTACAAAGGAAATCGGGGGCGAACACAGAAGAGTGAACCGACAGATGTAACTCACCGAGGAAATGGTCTGGCGAGACAACACTACAATCCCAATTCCTGCACTTCAAAAGGTTCTGGGATTGATTGGCAACGTGGAGATAATGAAACAAGATTATAGTGCAGAATGCCTTTATCAGTCCCAGTGGGAGGGCAGTTCCTGTAATGTGTAGCTTTATTCAGTCTCTTTCATCTATTTCAGGCTGGCAAAGTTTGGCTGTTACCCCCATGTAATACAATATTTATAATGTGTGCTGCTCATAGACCACTGTCAACTTGGATGAATTTCAGCTTTTTTTTCCTGTCGGTCTTGGGTGGATTCTACAGGTAAGAGCTGGGAGAGAGGAAACGCTCGAATGCATGGGGAATACACACAGAAAATATCTATCCCGTAGTGCCTCCGCAGTGCAAACAGACAAACCGGACCATGAAAATCGTTAGTCTGCTCTGTTGCCCGTTACTGTGACCCCCTGCCCTAGAAAAGGAAATGTCATAGACCTGAAAGAGAGGTGCCGGGTGGGGATTGCTTCAGCCAAAGTCTGCTTACGAGAAGACTCCAGAGTTTTCCGGACTTTTCCCGGGGAGCAGTCGGTAAGACGAAGTTGCTATTTGAAGTCAGAAAGGAATACATTGTCAGTGAGACATAGTTTCACTCCAGAGTGCAAACTCCTCGACATGACGCCTGTACTTCGGTTCACAACTTCATGATGCAAGGATAAACAGTAAAACCGCAATCAGTTGAGGAAGTTTCAGAATAAGTTGATGAAACCAGTTGACTAACTGCTATTGGAAACAATGAAACGCTCATTATTAACCCATCGCACATGTGACTTATCCCGATCACTTATTTATCACAGCCATTTCTACCTTCTCTTCTGAACTTTTGTAACTCTCAGCTCGATGCGCCAGGAAGACAAAAAAAGGTCTGAAAAACCAAAGGGAAGACAAGGTGGACGAAAAGATTTGAATTAGTGGATTTGAATATTCCTGCGCCTTGACATATCATGTTGAAATGATGTCAGTGACCGATGACTACAGATTTGTTAGATGGAGTGAGGTAGATTCATTGATCGTTTGTATGAGGCATATTCTTGGAAAAAAAGTACTTCAACAAAGAATGCTCTGGATGTTACCTGATCAAGCTACCTTGGTGGCAAACCTCACTCCCACTTCCTCACAAATTGACCAATCAGGATCTTCAGATTTTGGTGTTTCGTTTTTGTGTTGGAAGCAAGTAGGAAAAGGGGTGAAAAATACTGGATTGGAATGAGGCAGGAGTTTATGTTTCGGTTGGCTAAAGCTCGGTTAGAGTGGCACTGCCCAGGATGTATTTTTATATAGAGAGCAGTACCGTATCTCATAGGGCATGAGCAGATAGTTTCTCCAAGACCAGACCATCAAGAGCATAATGGGGAAGGAAATGACGCTTAACATTTATTTTGGCAGTTTGACCTTTTGTGCTGTTCATTGTTTTTACAGTCCACCGGTCAGCTCACCGCGTCTCCCAGAAAGCCAACTTCTGCAAAAAAAAAAAAAAATGCGGTAATTAATCACTCCTTATGTTTTGGTGGCCCGTTAAAGAAATGGATACAAACAAAGGAAAAGTGTATTCAAATCAGGATGTGAGACATTTGTGAAAGTTTCATCACACAGACGAGAGAGTGTGGCGCGATGTTAGAACAATGCCGAGGAGTGATTAGGTGAGAGAAACAGGGCCTGCCTGGGAATAATGCTGGACTTGGATAAATGGACTAGAAGCACCCTGGGCAGCTTCTAATGAAACAGTATAAATGAAAGAGCACTTCCAAGCGCTACACAGATATTGGTGGCAAAAACGGCAATTACTTTTTTTTTTTAGAGAAGTTGAAAAGAATATAGGTCAAGAACTCTAACAAAGGCAGATTACAGTGCACAGAGGCCTGTGTATAGACCACAGTAACCATTTTTTTATTTTTTTTTTTATCTCGGTAATCATTACGCCAGACAAAATCATGCCTGTGCTTCATTATGGCACACACATTTACCCGCAGAAAGAGATATGCCTGTCTTGGCTGGAAAATCATGGTGATTGGTCATATCCTGAGTTTACAAATGCAGGACATGCAGAAGTATTTTTAAAAAAAGAAGAAAAAGGACCTAACCAGCTATCTGATAAATCAAATATAGCCATTGTTTGATAAAAAGCCACAGTTGTCAAAACTGTCATCTCAACAATTATTTTTATTTCAGAAGCAAGAATGACTGATTGTTGGCAAATAAACATCCAAACATAATACAAAACAGCACATATACAAAAAAAAAAATATATTCCATAACTGGTCATAAAACATTGAGAAAAACTCAGTTCTTTGCTTTGTTTGGTAACCAGAAGTCTAAAAAATGCTCATGAGCGAAGGAAGTGATGGTAAGTCTCACAGAAAAGGCATAAGTTCCCCAAAAGTTCATTTGATTAAATTCTCCAGACAATACTCAGATAAATCTGTGGATAAATGCGACCTCTGAAGATAACTTTAACCAAAATTTTTGGAAGAAATTGCCTTTCCCTTCAACCTTAACTCTGGTGTTTTCCATCACTCCCCTCTCAGGGGCACCCCAGAGACAGGGCCGGATGGCAGGGTTTGGGTTTATCGCAAACGAAGCCGTAGGCAGGACTCAGAGCTAATTGGCACGGGGGGTGTGCATTGCCAGAATCAGCTCTGCTGCAATTTACATCGTGCAATTTCCTTATCTTCCAGAAACGCCAGCTAAGCAGCTGTGCAGCAACCAATCAATCTCTGCGGGGCCCATGAGACGTAACTTTTCTTCAGAAAAAAACCAGCACAAAAGCACACTTTCTGTGATCACGTTGACAAACCGATTCCGGCGCGTTAAGTTGAGTTTATTTAGGGAAATGTCTTCTGAAGATTCAATGCTTTAATGTTTTTGTTTTTCTTTTTTTTTTTCTTCTTTTTTTTTACAGGTTTTGGCCTTTTTGATGTTGTAGTTTTTTTTACAGTTTATTCCTCAGTAATGGATGACTGAGATCTCAGGAACAAGGCTCGTCTAGGCATTCAGTCACTAAGGATGACATCAATGTGTGGACGAGGAACGAAGGGATAAAATGATGAAATGGCACTGAGAAATCTTTTCTGAAGAGGGAACAGCGTTAAAATAATGTTCAATTGTCTGGTTGGTGGTTCGGAACACAAATGACTTCAGCAAAAAGAACTCTGTGCACCCCCCTCCACCCGAACTTACCCACCTATTGCCCCAGTTCGCCACACTGGTAATACCTGTCAGTTTCACTTACAATCTTAAATGTCAATTTTAAAATGTCAATCAATGTCACTTAATTATATTGGTGCCAGAAATCAAACGTGTGTGCATTTGACATTTTTGTTGCTATCTAGAACATCCATAAATCAATTTGTCGCACAATTGCAAAAATTAATGCACATTGGCCGTGTCAAGTAAATTAATAAACTCAGATGGAATCTTGTTTTAAGTTAAAATTATAATCATATTAAATGAGAGGAAACTCTAGCTTTATCATTTTTGTGGTGTAATTTAGTTTTTTGGGATCTGCAAAAAAAAATCCCTCAAAAACATGGAGAGGAGAGGAGACTGAAAGTGAGCATGAGGTTGTGAACTCATCTGTAGCCGTGATCACAGGCTCAGGGGCTTTTTTCCCTATAACAGTGCTTACCTGCTTTATTTAAGGTATCGATTGGCTAAAGTGTCCACTAACATCTTATTCCCCGAATTGGCCGACGATTGAAAACTGTGGAATACCTGCAGACAGTGCAGCCCTGCCTATAGGACTGATGCCTGAGATTTAAAGGGATGTCTTACTTCCACATCCAGAGAATGAAGTGTGGTAATTGTGTGTGTGTGGGGGGGGGAGGGAGTGTTGGGTTGATATGATCTTATGGGTCAGTGGACGAATCAAAAAATGAGTACAGGGGTGCAGGGGTGGTCAAAAGCTTTTGCCACCAAGGTGCTTGGTTGCTGATAACTCCTTGGCTAAGATGCTTGAAGGCCTGTAGCCTGGTGGTTAGGTGTTAGGTGGCTGATAGCCTGGCGGCTACGGTTGCTTGATGACTGATAGCCTAGTGGTTAGAGGTACTTGTTAGCTGATATCTTAGCAGCTAAGATGCTTGAGGGCCTTTAGCCTGGTGGTTAGGTGCTTGGTGGCTGATATCCTGGTGGCTACAGGTGCTAAATGGCTGACAGCTTGGTAGCTATACTGCCCTACAAAGCCTAAGTGCAGTAACTACATTTTGGGTAAAATGTGAGTTATACAGTTATGGGCCAGAGGGCATCTGGAGGTCAGGATTTATTTGGACAGCAATTACACCATGATAAGTCAGTTAACCATAATCTATCATGGATGTGCTGACTATTCATTTGTTGGGACCGCAAACTCACTCTGAAGCCATTTTTTGCTGTTTAAATGATTACGTAGTTACTGCACTTAGCCTTTGTGGGGCAGTATAGGTGCTTGATGGCTGATAGCTCAGTGGCCTAAATGCTTGGGGGCCTATAGCCAGGGGGTTAGGTACTTGGTGGCTAATAGCACAGTGACAGTGACGTACCATAGGAGGTCAGTGAGGGTAGGCAGAATCCTCACCTTTAAACAAACGATAACTCTATTACTTTGCTTGATTAGCAATCTGAGGATTGATTAACTAATTGACAAGACAAAATGGCAGAATGGCGTGCCAGTTCCAATCCACGACATTCTTGCTCAGTGCATCAAACTTAAAATGCTCACGAGACAGCAAGTTTGTTCATATTTGCTTAGAGCAGGAGTGTCCAATCTAATCCAGAAAGGGCCGGTGTGGGTGCTGGTTTTTGTTAGAGCCCAGCACTAACACACTTGATTCTACCCACCAGGGTCCTGATTGAACCGCCTGATTAGTTAATTAGTGGATTCAGGTGCTGTAGCACTGCTGGTTAGAACAAAAACCAGCACCCACACCGGCCCTTTATGGACAAGTTTGGACACCCTTGGCTTAGAGGAAGCTAACGCAATACCATTAACAAATATTAAAACCTTTCTTCTGCGGCGTCAATATGTCTACAATAATATTTCCCCCTGTAACCTTGGAGAACCTACGGGGTCAAATTTGACCTCACCTAATAAGCCCCTGCCCTACATTAGCAGATGTCAATTTTTATGCTAAGTTAATATTTTTCTTGAAGAAAAAAGATGTCTTGGGTTCTCCAGGGTGAAACATGTACTTTTTAATGCCATTTTAAAAAATAGGGAGTTCATTTTCAGTCTTATTTCATAATCCACTAAACAAAAGATCAAAACAATATACGGAATTACCAAGGGAGTTGAGATTTTTTTTTCCTAATTAATTATTAAGATTTACTTCCTTGCAGTCTCGAATCAAAGCATAAAGGTAAATTAATCTTTTTGTCACTATCACCTCTTAATCATTGAAGGCTTAATTGACCAGAAAAAAAAGGTCAAATTGATTGATTGACAATCAGGCATAGTACGTAGAAACAGGTTGACAAAATCTAGCAATAAAAAAGATTTCTGCATGGTGGCTAAGGTGATTATCTGGGGCCTATTAGGTTGGTGCCTAGGCCCAATGTAGCCACAATCAAATCAGCGCAGCTATTGAGCCCGCAAACTTAATGTAGCATTTATTCATGGGGTACTGGCCCCTGTTTAGACCCCGAAGGTCACTTTTGATAAAACTCCACGCAAGATAAGCTATTGCTCCTTGTGAATGGAATCATGTTTTAAAAATGCAAAAAAAAAAATAATAATAATGAGAAGTGGTAAGCTTACAAATGTGGTGATTTGTAGAATATAGTTGGCACGACAAACCGCTAATCCTCGCTGCAATTTCTGACTCACTCCAAGGCTGTCAGACAAGCTGGCCCAAGACAGAAATGATTCTTTCATAATTCTAATCGCTGTGACCATTGTGTGGTTCGGTCACATTATTTGCTTTTTGAAGAGGGTGAGAATTCCTTATCGCTCATCATTACACAATACAGCAGGCCGCGGCGGAGACGGGATAGTGCTAAATGAGAAATTCCGGCTTGTAGAGTGAAGGTTAGACATGGTAACAGTAAACCGCTAAATGGCTGTCTGCGTGCGTCTGGATTCCCATCATCCTGAGCTAGGGAAGGTTTTCACTAAATCGAAAGCGGTTTTCTGTAAACAAATGCGTGTGCGCGCGAGTGTGTGTGGCTGTGTGTGTTTGTCCATGTCTGAATCAATGTTAACTTGCACATTTGCACGTGCTTATGTAGGTGCGTGTGCCTTTATGTGTGTGCTTGTGTGTGTGTGTATCAATGCTCACATGCTAGTGTGCCTGTGCAGATCTTTATGCGTGTGTGTGCGTGTGTGTGTATCAATGCTCACATGCTAGTGTGCCTGTGCAGATCTTTATGCGTCTGTGTGCGTTTGTGCAAGCAGTCTGTGTGTGTATGAGCATGTACGTGCTTTTGTATGTGTGTGTATGTGTATCCGCTCATATTTTTGCATGTGTTTCTGTGTGTGCACAGAGGTTTCTCTGTTTGCGTATGCGTCCGTTTCTGTGAGTGTGTATGCAAGTGCCAGTGCATGTGTGAGTGCATGTTTGTTGTGTGGGTGTGTGTGTGTGTGGATGTGCGTGTGCATGTGCATGTACGTTGTGTGTTTGTTTGCATGTGTGTTTGTGTGTGAGTACATATCAGAGTCTGTGTAAGTGTATATGTGTATGACTGCACATGCATGTTCTTTTATGTGTATGTGTGTCTGTGTGTTTGTGTGTGTCTGTGTGTTTGTGTATGTGTGTGTGTGTGTGTGTTTGTGTATGTGTGTGTGTGTGTTTGTGTATGTGTGTGTGTGTGTTTGTGTATGAGTGTATGTGTGTTTGTGTATGTGTGTTTGTTTGTGTGTGTGTGTGTGTGTGTGTGTGTGTGTGTGTGTGTGTGTGTGTGGATGTCTTTGTTTATGTGTGTGAGTGCATATACTTGTGTACGCATGTGCATGTACGTTTATGTTTGTATTTGTGTGTGTGTGCGTCTGTGTGTGTATATGTATAGGAATGAGTGCACATACATGTTCCTTTGTGTATGTGTGTGTGTGTGTGTGTGTGTGTATGTGTGTGTGTATTTGTTTATACAGCAAGATCTCGCCTCAGCATCTTTGTTTTTTGATAAATGTCAGCGTTCAACAGGGGCTCAGTTCCGCATTAAAAAAAAGCCCAAAATATTTTGCAGAAAATCATATTTACCTACAGCTACAGTTAGATGAGATTTGTGTGGAGTTCACTCAGGCTTTCTGCTTTGTATAAATCCTATCTGCAGGATGTTTTCTGGCACTGAGTGGGTTCTAAACAACCCACACCTTTTATTATAAAAGTCTAAAAAATAAGATTGTGTCTTCGTGAACCATGACAAAGATCTTATAACTGCTTAGAGTCTGCATCCGCCCTGCTTTTAGCAATACTTTCTCATGCATTATCATAGCATTGCTACTAAGTTATAACAACATCACGAGAGCCCTTTTGGTTCAGCTAGGCATACATGTGATTCAGGGCTCATCAAAGCCAGGGTAAATGAAGTGATTCATCCTTTTAATGTGTTTTTGTCTGGTCTGATTGACCAACCATTCAGTCCACAGCAGACCTGTCCAACCAGGAACAAATTGATGCAATATTGTGTATCAAGGCCCGGTCTGAGGGGCTGAACGGACGTAATTCCCTGGGGTGACAAAAGTGAGCACATACTCTCGTTTAGCCAAGGGCAAAGGGTAGCATTTCTTGTTCTCGCATTCAAAATCAAGTTTTTTTTTTTGTTCTTTTGTTAATGTTACATCATACTTATAGCCATGCAGTAGCTGTCCTCTGTACTCAGGGGATTCTGAAACATTTTATGGAGGAGTAAAAGGATAAATTAGACTTGCAGCTTCTTTTCTCTCCAGAAGGACACAGGATGCAATGAAATCTCAGTGCAGCCTGTGACTGTTAACGCGGTAATTCAAGAGAATTTGAACTTTAGGGTCTCGCGGGGAAAAGAGATAATCGTGTGATCGAACACCACGACACCCCGTGACAGTACATATTTTAGCTGTTGGCAAGTTTTACGCCGCACAAATAAATGAAAATATTTCAATACCGAGGTTACGATAACGGTTTATGATTTAGTATTTAGAGTCTATAGGCCTCTGGTCTCTGATGGTCAAATTTCAAAGAGATTGGATCAGGAAGCTACATTTGTTTCTTAAAAGATGTGCTTTTGTCCTTTTGCATTTTTGCATTATAAAACCTAAACCGTTAAACGTAATCATTAGCTTATCGTTCTTGGTAAATCTGTCGCCTCCAGCTATTGTTTTACCCATCATAGTCAGAGATGCCAACTTTGCAAATGTGTACAAAAAACTTCATCTTAGCCTGCCTTTACAACTTGTCCACTCCATATCATGAGCAGCATGGGGCTTATTCAGATTGCACTCGTGCAAAGACATTTCATCTGTGTGACGGATTACTTCAGTCTGCTTCGGGTGAGTCGCAGGAGCACCAATAGTTTTGCTCATCAGCTTAATGCGTAGACATTATAAATGACAAATAAATAAAATTATGAAAAAAAAAAAACTTTTGTGATTATTTTAAATTATAAGCGTGACATTTCAGCTTGTTTCTAGATTCAGCAGTTCCTAAACGACGTATATTCCTGGAGTGCGCAAGCAGCATCATCATTTCAGCGGAAATCTCACCATCAGGGTTGACGTGACGCATTGATTCTGAGCCTTTATCTCTCCCTGCAACAGGCCTTTATTATTATAACCTTTATTTTAGCATGTAGTCACTTGAGATCATTGATCTCTTTTTTCAGTGAGACCTGGCCTTGATAAAGCCTTGTATGGCTATTTTATTGTACATCATAACAGAGAATAAAACGCTTATTTATATATATATATATATATATATATATATATATATATATATATATATAGAACACTAGATTGCTGATAGGGTACGTTCAAGTGAAGCATCTGTCCTAGGAGCTTATACACCCGGAAGTAAAATTCGTACGTGGAGTCCTATTCTTTTTCGCCTACGTTAAAATTATATTTTCAAAAAGACTTGTGTGCGAGTCGGTGTTATTTTGGTATCCTTGTGCAGAGCAACATTTTGTCTCCATAAACCTGTGCTTTCTGGAGGATGGAAAGCGGCACACTTACTAAAGGGAAGATCGAAAAGTGACTCGGTGTTAATGTTAAAGTGCAGCAGAGAAGTGACGTTAACGTGACCGAGGCTTTTACCTCTAATAAGATAATTGCTTGGAAGTTATCGCCGTTATAAGAAACGTGAAGAAATGTCCATATATGTTATCAAATTACACTCTGGTTTCCTCACTTCAGTGTACCCTGGTTGACTAGTTGACATTAACCGAATTGTTTATTTTGAATCATATGGCTAAAGCCAACATTGATAAAAGGAAGCGCTAGTGAAGCCTCTCTCCCCTCCCTATTTTGGAGCTCTGTATAAAACAGACAAAGCAACTAGTCCACTGTTTTAAATATTATGCGGGTAAAAAGTATTGTCGTTGAATGTCAATTACAAGTAGCTAGCTAGCTTGGTAGCAGTAAATAAAATTAACAAGGTAGCTAAGTACTACCAATGCTTTATTATTAATATCATTATTTATTTACTACTAATGCAGTCCCCGCGACAGTAAGGGAGCCAAGGGAGCTTGCTGGTGACCGTTCTCGTTCGCTAGCATTCGCTTTCAGTCAATGGTCTGTTCAAGTCAATGGGACGGCTAATTAGCTAGCTAGCAAGAAACGCAATTTTTTTCTATTAAAGTGACAACTTCACGTTTACACGTTAATTTATGTATGAAAAGTTTTATAACAGCTCTTCAAATAAATATTGCAGCAAAAGGCAGCCACACATCTCTGCATTTTCTCGCTTGTATCGATTTCATTTGAAATTGGCCTCATAGGAAACCATTCATTTTTACGAAGAAGTTGGGTGTATCAATATTGGGGCCGGGTGCTTCACTTTGGATAATGTAAATATGACGATATCAGCAATATATATATATATATATGATAAAATCTTTGAAGTAAAGTATTCTGGAATGCTTTTTTCCAGAATTCTGAGTCAGTGTTGTGGAATACCAATGTGTTCCATTAATCCAGCAGTAATTGTTACATTAGCCTTACAATGTTTGGTTAATAACACCCTAATCATATGTACTGGAACGGGTCACATATAATTGAATTATAAGGGGTTGAATACAAAAACATAATGACCAAAAATAGATAAATAGATAAATAAATGAATAAATCTTTCACCTGCACACAATTAGAGACAATCAAATTGTGGCCTGGGACAAACCCAGATTCACAATGCGTTTAGTACTTTAATGGACTCAAAAACTGTTTACCACTTTACAAAGCTTGCCTCGTGTATTGGAACAAAGAAATCCCATACAAACAGATTCGACCCAACTGCTCCGCATTGCTGGCTTTTGTTTTCCGGATAAGATCAAAAGAACACGAGAAAGAATTTTATATTCCAAAGCGAATGCTTCATGAATCCAGGTCTCATGCTGGACTTGCATCTCTATCGAGCGGCAATGTGACTCTGATCTTTAAGATGTCCTTGAGCCAGTCACGCAGAGCACTGGCCTCCATCCCCAGAAGGAAGAACACACATATAAAGCCGAGCGGCGATGCTGGGGCTTCCAGACGTCATTACAGGCTAATGCAAGTACAGGCGATCTATAAACCCATTTGCAGCTTTGTGCAGTTATTTATCTTCCAATAAATCATCTCCCTCTAATGTAGCTGGTTTTACTTCATTAGTTCCGGCTCATTAACCCCTTGCGAGCACCGCGGCGTTTGCATTAATGCGTACGTTAAATATGGTCTCTGTAATTAACAGCTAAGCACCGGCGTGCTAACGGATAATGCGCCTTCTCTCCTGATCCCCCGAACAGGCTGCAGAAATATCCACAGAGGGGTAAGAGTGTGAAAGAGAGCGGAAGAGGACTGCTCTTTTGTCTAGAGTTTTTTGGCTTGTTATTTCTCCGAGTTGAGATTCGTCCTTAAGTTTCACAAACTAATTAAAAGCGAAAAAAGTTCTCCTTCCCAGGCATAGCTTTGCAGAGTTCGGTAATCAAGGGTTTGCGCGAGGAAGAGAGTAATGCTTTCATTTAGTGGTAAGTCAGTGCAGGGGGCATATTGATTAAAAGCAGGTAGTAGTACTGGCTAAAGAAGTGGATTTTCTGAAATACCTGTTATTAAGGCACTTTATTCTCATTCTGTTCTCTTTAGACAGGTGTGTTAGTCCAGCGAGAAGTGAGGAGGCATTGTGTTCAAATGATAAAACTACCCAGCAATACCCAGGATTGCTTTGAATGTAATGGGTAAGGCTCTGTGCAACCTATACTGAACAATCTCCCCCTCTCTCTCTCCCTCTCTCTCGCTCTGTCCTTCTCTCTCACACGCACACACACACACACACACACACACACTCGCGCGCGCACACACACACACACACACACACACACATACACACACACACACACACACACACACATACACACACACACACGCGCGCGCGCTCGCGCACACACTCACACGCACACCACACTTCTCTACAACCTGAGAATTTCAGTCACTCAAGAGCAGAGTCCCATCAGGGCAGCTTGCCTGATTACTCCCAGACTCCCTGAGGGATCGGAATGTTTGTGTAGCTTTGATCGCAAGACTCCAGGCGAGTGTGAAAATATCTCAGTCCAAAATAATCCATACTTCACCCCGAGCTCCCATATTACGTGTAAAAAAAATTCATAAATAAATAAATAAATGGATCAAGGACGATAAAAGTGAAAAAAAATGACCTCGGTGCAGCTTTGTATTACTCCAGAGAAAACCCTAATTTAGTAACGACGCAAAGGGGCTGGGGTGAAGGCGGCAAGGCTCAAACAGGAGGGCTGTGCTCACAAAAAGATGCGCAGGGGCGGTAATCAGAGTGCTCTTGCGAGGAGGAGGGCTTCGACAGGGGAGACGATGCAATCGGTGCCGTATTTTTGATTACCTGAGTGATTCTCTCCCACTAGAGTTACTGCTGGGGCCCCTGTGGCTCTCCTGAGAATGTCACTGAAGACCTGGGGTTTGGGTGCAGAAAGATAAAGTGACTGAGTTAACAGGGAGAGGAGAGCATAAACACAATTAGCATGGAAAGGGGTGCATGTGCATAGCTAACAGGGAAAGGGGTGCATGCACACAGCCAACCAAGAATGAAGTGCATGCACACAGTTAAAATGGAAAGGGTCACATTCACATAGTAAAGAGGGATAGGGGAGCGTGCACACGGTTGAGATGGAAATAGACACATGCGCGCAGTTAACGGGAAACCGGCGTATGCATGCAGTTAACAGGGAAAGGGGTTCATGCGCACAGCTAACAGGGAAAGGGATGCACGCACACAATTTACATGGACAGGGGTTCATGTGCACAGTTAACAGGGAAGTGTTACGGGTGCACAGTTGCGCAGGTCGTGAGCACATGGACAGGTGGACAATTCAGGCCCAAGTAGTGAAAATTCTTCTCAAAATTTTGTTCCCATCTCCAGAATTAGCAAACTAGAGCAACCCTTCAGCCAGGTGACCTAAATTTTGGCATCAGCTGGCTTAGCTTATGGGCAGACGTAAAAAAACATGGCAGGATGGTATGATCTACTCATTCATACTAATTTTTCCTGTGCATTTGGGCTATCAATTAACTTCTGGTGCAGCAGGCAGCCAATGCACGGGCCCAACTCCACTTCTGAGGCCTGGGCCTTGGTCGGGGGCAATGCCACTGACCTCATATGCAAATCTATATGCAAACTTCGCACCGTGAGGATCCAAGCGTGAATTACCTTCTCATGAACGTACAGTGCTGACACACTGGGACCAGCTGCACCAAAACTCAAGGCACTTTTATTACACAATCTTATAACGGCGCGTTCGCACTGTTTCGAACTCAGCAAAATAACACTCGTCCAGGATTAACATTATAGTCCGCAAGTGAATAGCAGCTCTGCTATGATACGCGCAGCATAGAAATACCTGAGCTTCTGTTCATCGGGGAACTGTTATGTTACGATTATGTTACTCCTCAACGAGCGTTATTTTGTTGTTCCAGGAACAGCACTTACATGGTGATGTCAGATTGTGCAGTTTTACCTGTGGCGATGTAAACAACACAAGGGCGCCAGATCTGCTCCTAGCTTGACTTTCTCAGCAAAGATTCTCTCTGCTCTTGTTATATGCACACATGGACTGTAACTATTGTGTGATAAACATGTTTACTGTTATGGAGGAGAAATGCGAACCGCCAGTGCTCTCGTAAGATCACAGCATGAGTTGTGTATGAGTGTGGTTGTAAGTAGTTCATTGATAGGACATTGCAAATTCAGGTGGGGTGGTGAAGCCAAACATATTTTCAAAAATTTAACGAATACATTTACAACTAGAGGGGCAGAAAATGCTAGGTGATCATACCTGAATCAGAACTTCTGGAGCCAACCGCTGTCACTCCACGAAGCGTTTGTCAGACAAGGCAAGAGATGATATTTTATGATTGGTCAGGAGAGCTCCAGGGGAGGGTCCTGAGAGTAGTTGTGCACTGGATGATAGGTTGAATGCCCTTTCTTACACAAAATAGTTTTGAACCCAGAAATGCATACTGCTGTCAATATGAACAGACAAGAGATTAAAAAATTTAATAACATGAGAAAGACATAAAGTTTATCAAAACACGCACACAATCCAAGAAAGCGGGTTTAGAAAGTGCAAAATAATAATACAACTACTATTAATAATAATAAGTGTAAAATTGTTGGAGGAGAAATGGGTGCAAATTGGATTGAGTAATAATAATAATAATAATAATAATGGTAATAAAGTCATTGCTTTCACTGCAGTCACATAAAAACATCCTGACCTGGCCTTACACAAGCCCAAACGATATGTCGTAAGTTTTACGAATGCAAAATGTTGACACTGAATAATTACTCTAAGCCACAATCACCAGTTTTCTTGTTATCGTTTGAGTCTGTTCTGTTATTCATTAAATCCTACACCCGCTGGTTTTATTCCCCATTTTATTTGACTCTATAAAACTTCATGAAGGAGTAAAAAAAAAAAAAAAATCTGTCCCCTTGTCTGCCTGTGAAAAGCCAGGCTGTCGTTGTAAATGGTTATGGAAGCCATGGTCATTTCTACACTTTGAGTTATGCATCACATCTGTTCCAATTGCACCTTAAAGTCGTTTGGGCATTTTATCTGGGCCTGAGTGGAGATGCTTTGTGGGGCGGCATACTTGGGCCGCTAGTCGTTGAAGAAACCCGTAAATTCATTTTACCCTGAACATAAACTCAGCAGTTCGTCTCCCTGTGGATCACCCTGCTAATTACAGCAATGAAGGCAGCCCGCATCCGAATATCCAGTTCAATGCCCTACGGTAAGGATGCGCAGTTCAGAAGAAGATTCGCATCCTTTATTTGTTCAGAACAGATGTGTACAATGTTGTTATCCTTCATTGTAGCTATTTAGCTGATGCTTTTCTTTCCATCTACAGGGACTGACAGTTGATTAGATGAAACGCAGGGCCAATACCCCCTGGTGTATGTGGGATTCAGAGCCTTGCTCAGGGGTCCTGTGGAGGCACTGTTTATGTGTTCACTCCAACAAACCCAGCTCTTGGAGATCCACCATCCTGCTTGTTTTCACTCCAAACATAAATTGGCACTCCAGAATCTTCAAATTAGCTGCTCGGTGAGATCTGTAGCTGTTGAATGAGGTGTGCTTTGTTAGGGTTGGAGAGAACAACAACAGGATGATGGATCTCCTGGGACCGGGTAAGTGACCACTGCGCTAGGTTTCCCGCACTATTCTTTTGCAAGGAAGACTTTTGAAAGTAAAAGCACAGTTTCAGTAATGCGTGGCTTGCTCTGACATAAAAGTCGCCATGCATTGAACGCTCCGAGGTACACAGCACCAGTCAAAAATTTTGGACTTACCCACATTTTTCTTATGATACATGTTAAATAAAGACATAAGCACTCTTTATTTTGCAGAAAAAATCTTGTTATAGAATCCATCACGCTGACAAACATTTTTTTCTCGTATTTGCTGAGCACAATCCCTTTTTTTTTTTACAAGGGCAGGTATATGGCTATTAGTTTCAGCGACCGTCTAGGTTCCCAAAGATGTACGGCACTTACGATTTCCTTCTCATCGACCTTTTTGCCCAATAAGTCCCAAAACAGCTTGACTTTAATTTAGCTGTTGGAAAATGAATTGAGCTCATTTGTCTGTTTACTTTGCAAAATATGGCTTCTTTTTGAATTAAAAAATTTTGGGCACTATTCAAACTATTAAATAATTCTCTTTTCACTTTTGTTTGTTTACCTTTTATAAGATTCCATTTGAGATTATAGAGAGAAGTTAAGCTATTTAAATTTCTCTAAAAACAGAGTGGTGTGACATTAGCAAAGCGTGTCCAAACTTGTCACTGGTACTGTATACATCAGGTGAAATGTGCTCCGGACTATCTCACACTACACAGAGGCCAGGGTGGTCTCTTCCAATCATTTCGAGATGACAAAACGGATGGCTGCACTTTTCGGGAGCCATCACAGTCTCCACGATTGGATTACGTTTCACATTTTTCCGCTCACTGTCTGGTGAGTCCGCCTGGTGAGTCTCTGAAAAGCTGAGGGCAGCGAATGTCTCTCGAAGCTCGCAAAACATGCGGCAGAGCGAGGGGCAGCCATCGCTGCCGTGGATACGAATGGCTTATCGATTTTAGATCCGTGCGGTGCTGCCACTCTGCGCTCGAAACCACAGGAATCCGCTGGTTCTGAAATGTCATGCTCATAAATTTCTCCCAGGGGATTAAAATATCATGTCAATATATATAAAGGAGAAATGCCTGACAGCCCACAGAAAGCTTTTGACCTATCGGAAATTGCATGCCAATGTTTCTTCTGTTTGTAAGTATAACTTGTTTTCATGTATGATTGAAAGCATATTGTACTGGAAGATAACTCCAAATTGTCCAGTGTTCTAATCCAGACTCATACATGCACCCAATTAAATAGTGCAAATAATGTATCCTTCATATGTAATTAACAATGTCCAAAACCTCTCTACGTTCCTAATTAATCATCATGAACATGACTCCCAAGTCTAACTCTATACCATACTGCCGGCAAATATTTGGACCATAAACTGATAAAATCAACCACAATTCTTTCATGGTTCAGGTCATATGGATCTAAATGCCAATAAATGAAAGGAGCTGTGTCGTGACTACTGCTCTTGTACAGAACGCACATCCTAAGAAGGCGATTCTGCTTGTCTGCAAGTCATAATCTGATTCCATACTTGCCTCTTCGTCTTAGTTTTGCATTGTATTTATACAATATGTATTTTAGTTACTCCAGCATAATGCTTTTTATATGAAGGAGCTTTCAACGAAAATTCAAGGTTCAAAACGTTATTTTAAGCTTTAGCCAAGGGATTCAAAGAATCTAAGCCAGTTGCTATCGCTATAATCATAGAAGAAGAAAAATACCCTCTGGATTTTGACTTGCAGTTGAGCGGATTTACTTCATTCAAAGTTGTGAGCATGCGCAGTAATCAAGACACAGCCCCTTCAAAGCTTGTGAATTTTCAAATCAGAATCAAAGACTCCAATCGGGAAAAAAAAAAAAAAACTAACTATGAAATTTCCAACGAAATGCGATTTGGAGCATGGAGGGCAGGCCAGACAGTCATTTATTTCTGTCTCTGAACAGACATGATGGAAATGCATTTTCACCTCTCACCATTGGCACTGTGACCCTCTTTCTTATGACAGATCACCTCTTCAGTGCCATAACAGTCCCGGAACCCAGGTGGTCACATTTCAAGCCAGACCATCTGAGAACGGAGGGCACTGTTCCGGCAAAGGGCAGGCTGTAAATGTGCCGGCTTAGATATAAGACACAGCGTGATTCTCCGAGGATCGCAGCTCAAAGAAACTCCTTTTTAAATCAGCCTGAGCTGCTTGAGCTGCTGAAGCTAGGCTGTTGAGACCGTTAGCTAGTTGACCAGCTGTTCACCAGCTGATCCGCCCTGATATTCTGTGACTCCACCAGCTGACCATCACCATGCTCTAGCAGACCACAGACCAACAATGTACAACTAGAAATGTGGAAACCACAGCTAGCACAATTCTTTCTGCAGCTTAGCTTGCCGTGTCTCAGTTGGGATTGTATTTGGAGGACTGAACGCTACAAAACTTTTTTGTTTAAATGGTGTTTTTGAGGAGGCTCAGTGGAAGAAACTGATAGCAAACTGTTCCTACCTCCCCGTGTCAACACTACAGGACTTGGTTACAGGAGGGAGGCCTAGTGGAAGGTAGCTTGACTGGTAGCTGAATGGTTGCTGGTTCGAGCCTCCAGTGGGGGTTGAGGATTCTGACGTGATCCAGAGGGATGACGTTGGGAAGAACTTTGCTGTCAGACCCTTGGGCAAGGCCCTTGGCCCGAAAACTGCATCAGGGACACTACCCCTCTTTTTCTCTGACCCCCCCCCACCTGCAACCTCTCAACCAGCCATTTCTCCCAGGGCGTTCTTTAACCCCTTTGCACATACACCAAAAATGCCAATTTTCCTGTTTAATTATGAGCCTATTTAGCCTTTATAACTCATTGTTTGTGTGACAGAGACTCTGAAAAATTGTTCCAGTGAAGCAGGACATTTGGAAATTCAAGTACAGAATTATTTAGGAATTCAATTTCAAAATTTACGGACGCCGGCGTCTATATCTGCGCAAATTAAAAAGAGAAGTATTCTCTCAATGGTACTTCCCTGATTAAATAAACGTTAAAAAGACTATCTTGCATAACCACCTGGCCAGAATGAGGCCGCACTTGCATTTCTTTCAGAAAAATTCAATTAGATGCCTCGTCTGAGGAAATGAAAATAGAGAGAGGACGGCACTCACCAATGGGAAATGTATTCATTTAGGGAAAAGTATAAACTGGCTTGTTTCTGAACAAATCGCTCTCAAAACCCCTTTCTATACCTATAATACCCCAATACCCTAATAATGGAGCTTGATATAAACCTGCATGATTGACATCGGTTCCTTTTTTCCAAACAGAGTGCAACAGAATTTAAGGTCAGGCAAGGTCTGGTGTGCCACATGAATAATCCTTTCTAAGAGTTGTAAAAGTTCAAATGAATTTGGAAAGCTCTGTCAATAAATTAAGGAATCCCAATACCAGAGACCAAGATTAACAATCTGAAATGTGTATCACCTAACCAAACCCCCCCCAAAAAAACTTTCAGGCTCCTGCTGTTAAATCACAGCAACCTTGGGATAGTTCTCGCTTTTCAGGAGGGTGCCAAAAATTTCTGTTTATTTCTGAAGAGTCGGGAAAATCAGTTTTAACCCACATTAAGGTTACCACACCATACACACACAAACACACACACACACACACACGCACACACCAGCGCGAACACTGACACCTCTAAGTACTTTAATGTGGGAGGATGCTATTCTAAACCGGTACCATCACTATTACCAACCAGATGAATGAGTTAGCAGCAGAGAAAAGGCAAAGAAGAAGAAAAAAATCTCATAAATCTCATGATGTATGAGCCTTTCACACAAACACAGTGGAATCATTGTGCCAGCCCAGGAAATGCAATGCAATGCAACGGAACACAATAATAAAAAATACAGGGTTACGCTGTATATTTTCTGAAGTGCACAGCAGGGTCAGCCTGCTATATTAAGGAGCAGATTTTTTTTTCTCCTGGACTATCGCCCATGCGTGGCAAGCAGGGTGCTCCACTACTGAGGTGCTGTAGCGCCGGTCAAAGGTCAAACGAACCCAGAACAATGAATCATGGAAGGTCTGAGGAGGTGTCGGTGTATTCTAGAAATCCCCAGCCATTTCCTAAATGCTGATTCATGCTTTATAGCGCGTATAGAGAGTCTATTTTGGAAATTCCTTTATTTAAACTGCGGAAGGTCTCCCGAGAGCATCTTTCTCTCATTATTCAGGAAGCCCGGGGAGAAATTCCAGAAAGATCTGTGGCAAGAAAGAAAAGAGAGAGAGCGAATATGGGGTGAAGGGCTCAAAGTGGTTTGTCTGTTAAGGGCCTTGCTCAAGGGCCCAAAGTCAAAGTTCTTTTGTGCATGGGCCCAACTTCATCTCTTCAGATGCTTGTCAGCATTCAGGGGCATTAGTGCCACCTAATCCAGGAAGTATTGGGTACATTTCCTGAGTTACTAAGACAAGGAGGAAAATCATTAGGGCAGCCAGACGGGTGAGCCCTGGGGCCATTTTCATACTTTATGATATAATGACTGCGCCGATGATGCTATTGGGGCTTTTGGCTGTGTTTAGATGTCAAAAGACTGTTTTTCATGCAGTTTTTCACAGAGAAAGTTTGTTTCGAGAAAAGAGTAACATTAACGTAACAGTAGTCGGAATGATTTTTTTTTTTTATAGGGCTTATGCAATTTTAATGTATTGGGGTGTTTTGTAAACACGGGAACATTTTAGAAAACAAATTAAGGCTTTACACTTACATCGTAAATACATGCAGTTTTCAATTTCTCCAAATACTGGTCAGCTGTACATTTTCTGATCTTGATCATGTATTTACGCTCCTGAGATCTAGGCGGTAATTTTGTGCGCAAAGCCTCGATGAAATGTCCCCATATGGGGATGCAAGGTCTCATGGGGTTAATGTAAATATGATTCAGGGCATTTCATTTACATCAGTAACATCTTGGACGGCCATACATGGGGAAACGTTCAGTAGGAATCGAAATGCACAGCTCCCACTCACGAAAAGCCATCTGGAGAGCTGGACTGTGAAACGTGGACCGTATCCACCTGCAAAGCAGGTTCCCTTGTTCCCACAATATATATTCGCCAGTTAGTCTTTCAGAAGGATTGCACTGTACATATAATGAATGCATCTCACTGACTGCAAGCTGATTATACCATAGCCAAACAATGGTAAGTGTGGGTGTACATTTGAGTGAATGTTGACAGTTGACTTCTGAATATCTGCAATAAACCTTATGTATTCATTAAACAAGGAGATAAACCAACAGGGTTGAGGCCTTCTGTTCTTCTTTTTTTGTCAGCTTGGAAAATGAATTGAAGCCCAGCTGAAAAATACAAAAAATTACATTATGGGCTTTTATCAAAACAGCCGAATTAGAATTTATTCTGTGTTTATTCAGACTGGTCTGAAAAGGGAATTGAATCTAACACTGGTATCCAAAGCTCAGGAGCTCGGGAATGTGTAAATAAAACTGTCAATCACCCGTAAATTCAGGCCTCCTGTGGCACCTCTGAACCGTGCAATGCCCTTTTGTTCGCACATCTGAAGGCATTCCTCGCCGGCGCGGCCTCTGAAATGATTATACTCATATCCCGCAATGCAAGGCAAATTCAAAAACTGCTCAGCTTGAATGCTCGCTGTACTTAGCACTGTATGTCAATGCTAACTGTTGTGTTCGCTGTGATTATTCATTTCGCTGTTCTTAAACGTTCAAGTGGTGGTACCTGTTCCCAGGACTAGAGCACAACTTATGGATAAATAACTGTCAGGGGATTCGGGTTTTTAGTCCTTTGCCTTGGTCTTTCTTGTTTTTCTAGGCGCGACGGTAACCTCTTCAGTTATGTACTTGCCTTTTTTATTACGTTCAAACGGAACAAAAGATTGTTTTTTGTCCCCTTGAGTATTCGCACTGGCCTTCTTGAAGCGGAGCTCTTTTGAGTGTAGGGCTGGCCAGCATTTATCTTTATAAAAGGAAGGCTGATGTGAAGTGGACTCTTTGTTTGATTTCTGTCTCCCTCTCTGGCATCCTGAGCTGTCTATAGTGCATTTTGGCAGAGTCCGAGGCTTTCCCATCCAGAGGGTCCCGTCTACTTATCGATCGCTCCTGTTCTTTTCTTTTTGTTTTGTTTGTTTGTGCATTCGTGACGGCACTGAGGTTTTATTGTTCTCGAGACACGCGTGTTCTCTCTCAGCCCGAGTCTCCACAGTGCATCTTCATTAATGCAGGACTGAGCTGAGGTAGGCCATTAGTGTGATTTTCCGCTCTCTCTACGCCCCCCCCCCCCCCCCCCACTCTATCGCTGACTCCTGACAGGCTGGTAGATCTTTGTGGGTTCCTGCCATCTCTTCCTTTTCTACATCTAAGCAAACTTTTTTTCTGTTTTACACTTTAACACACCTGTGCATCTGGAGGTCAATCCCAACCCTTTTATTCTCGAGACTCAGCCCTTTTTTCTGTGCTTCCAGGTCCTGGAGAGATGACTACTGATTTCACTCAGAGACAACACTTCACTGCACTCTGTGCGAAGCTTATTCCTCTGCGTGTCAGTGACTGCTGATCTCACTCAGACAGAGTACTTCACCACACTCTGCGCACGTGGCATCGTTTATGCAAGAATCAATTTAGTTATGAAATACCAATGCGGAGCAAATATTGCTCTCAGATGATGTCAGAAATTTTTATTGTGCTTCACCTAAAGGAGAGGCCAGTTATTTGATGTTTATTCTTCTTTTTTCTTCTCCTTCATGGGATTGTGCATTTACATGAATGAGGTCTCCAGCTTCACCCAGGGGCTGACTGTTTTGGGATCCAAAAACACGCTTGAAAAAAGCTCCTTCCTAGACTAATCCATTTTTCATGAAGTGGGGGGTGGGGGTTGTGGATGGACAGACTGTGTTATCAGATAGACGGGGGTTGCCTTGTATAGCCGGCTCAATGACAGGTTAACGCAGGTCGAAAATGCACCTTGGCAAATCCAGAGGCTTAAATCAAGCCTTTGATTCAAAATCACCAGTCCACCTTAAATCAGTAATGCAAGCAGACAGCAATTTGTAAATTAAATCCAAGCGGGGGCGATATGTCAGCCAGCTTTTGATGCATTAATGCACTTCAGTGCTTAATTTTACTTATTGATTGGCTCTAGCGTCTGTCTTTCAGCGGCTTAAATTGGCTGCAAACTGAAGAGAAATCATAAAAACCAGCAAAAAAAAAAACCGCAGTCTTCCAGCACTGCCAGTCTGAGACCCCCGCTGTAAGCAACTGCCATTTAAGGTGGACCCCCAACTTTGAATTGGGGGTAGCTAATAGACCTTCCACCCTACACCACACATGGTCCTATCTTTGCAAAAGTGCCACAATCTTGGCATTCTTCCTTATCTTCCCAATAGTGCAGCAGATTATCCTTCATCATTTTCTTTGCAAACCAGCAATTACCCTCCCTCACACGAGCAAAACACAAAAGAAGAAATTGGCAAAATCATTCTTCCCCGAAATGTTTCCTAGCGCTGTGCCAATCTCTTTGGCAAGTGATGGGCCGGGAGAAAAATGTGATGTTTGCGAAAGAAATGATTATGTCTCACTGGTCAGATAATGTGTGGGGTTTTAAATGGGAAAACTTCCATTCTCAGTGTGTAATTACAGCTCCTGTGGTTTGGACAACAAGGGGACTGACAGTATGTTTTCCGCTCGACTCAATATTCCCAGGAATGGGGTGATCCGTGGACGCTCATAACTCTGGGGTCTCATATATAAATAGTGTGCAGGCATAGAATGATGCAAAATGTATGCCAACTTCTTCATAGATTTCACATTTATAAAAACAAACTTGAAATTAAAACCATGCAGACTTCATACATTAATGGACAAATGAAAATTCCTAGTTAATCCCGATTAATTACATAAAAATTGCATGTTTAATTATGACTTTTTGTACTGAAATTTGTTTTTCTTTTTTTGAGTGTAGGCAATATTTAGGTTCAGAATCCTCCCTAATTTTTCGCAAATACAACCCCTGGTCACCCTCTACAGAAGTGTGGCAGGTGGTGCTCACAGCTAGAAGGTTCTAGGGTAAAATCTTAACCTGTTTCTTCATGGAGTAAACATGTTCTCTACAAGACCGTTAGAAGTCCTTGTGTGGTTCCTCTGTGTAATTAGGTTTCCGTCATTAATCCAAAGACAAGCATGCCTAGAGTCTCTATACTGCTCACAGGTATGAGAGGTATGAGTTTGAGTGTGAATGGTGTGTGTGATCTCGGTGACAGACAGGTGATCAATCCAGTGCGAACAGATTGGCACACAATCCAAGATTTGCTCCAGTTCCCTGCCCAATGCCCAGGCTGGTTTAGGATCCACCCCCCCTGTAACTCTGACCAGACATAAGCAGGTAAAATAAAGTATGGATGCTGGAAAGGTAATGGAAGGTACACTGACATTAGCCTTAACAAAAGTCCTCTGATAATGAAGAGCATTCTGGGAAAAAAAGAGTCCTCTAATGCAGCAGCGCCTGAAACTGTCTGAGAGAACATAAAAAAAGTTTTGTTTTGTTTTTTGAAAAGTGACTGCATGCAAATTGTGACAAACAGTGTACCTTATCTGCACTGTACTACCCATGAAGCTAGGATATATGAATATGTATGAATGTAGCACTGTAGGAGTTAATTTAACACCATAGTCTCAGAAGGGGCACCAATATGCTCTACTGTATTCCATGAAGAAATAGTCCAAGGGTTTTTTTCCTGCTGAGAGATCCTGTCAGGATTATTTCACACTTTTGACATGGTGGACTCCATATCACAGCTATAACAGAGGTCGCCACTGCCCAGCAGAGATGGGCCTATATTGTGGACTGTGTGGCTAGTTCCCTCCCACCAGTTTAGTCTGGATAGGTCAGTATAGAAATGCAGACAGACTCTGCTTTGGTTAACACAGCTTTATATCTTATTTTAGACACACCGAATGGATACCAGTGTGTGAACGGCCAAATACCAGGACATCTCCACTGACTCCCAGCTGTCAGGTCATTATTGCCAGGGTGAGAAACGATGGCCAGCGGTTCGCCCTTCACACCTGGCTTCAGCTTAAAGCAAGACCCAAGGATTACGGGTCCTTCAGTAAGAGTTTCCACAAAATTCACAAAAAAGTCTCTGGGTAGAATTTTCCAAGAGGATGCCGCACTGAATACATCCCGTGGCTGACTCCATAGAATACAACTCTTTATGAAGAATACAAGGAGGTGTTCCAAATAGATCCTTTTGATGAACAAACCACTGCTCTTGGGGAACAGCATAAGTCAGCTATATCCCTGGAACATCGCAAATCTTGGCTGACACTAGTAGAATCTGCAGATATGACTAACAACAGCAAAAAAAGCATGGTCTCTCATCCACAGACTCAGCAAAGATCCTAAGAAAGCCAATCAACACCAAAATGTCACTGCCAATCAAGTTGCCCACCATTTCCTCCAGAATGGGAAAGCACCAAAGACCGCCAGAAAACAACCTAAACCTAAGGTAGATCGAACCAAGTTTTCTGATGATCCAGGTTTTACTAAGACTATCACCATGGAAGAACTAGAATCAGCAATTACCACACTAAAGCCAGGGAAAGCAGCTGGGCTTGATGACATCTCAGTTGAGCAGTTCCAACACTTCGGTCTGAGAACCCTACAATGGCTCCTTCAGTTCTACAACAACTGCTCCTCGACCACTAAGATACCTAAGGTTTGGCATCAGACACGAATCATAGCCCTACTCAAGCCTGGGAAAGATCCTTCGGAACCAAAAAGCTATAGGATAATCTCTCTCCTGTGTCACACCAAGAAATTGTTTGAGAGACTCATCCTAAACCGACTCGCTCCGTTTATTGATGATCAGCTAATACCAGAGCAAGCAGGCTTTCGCCCAGGAAAGTCTACTACTGGCCAGCTCCTGAGTCTCACTCAACATATCGATGATGGCTATGAACGAGGACAAATCACTGATGCAATTTTTTGTGGATCTGTCAGCAGCCTGTGACACTGTCAACCATAGACGTCTCCTCAGCAAGATCCTTGCAATGACCAAAGATAGGAAACTCACTGAGCTCTTGTGTGTCATGCTACAGAACCGATGTTTCTTTGTTGATCTGGGAGGCAAACACAGTAGATGGCACAATCAGAAGAATGGCCTACCACAAGGTGGCGTCCTGGCTTCCATCGTATACAACATCTATACCAATGTCCAGCCCATTGACTCGGTAACCAAGCAGTTTATCTATGCTGATGATCTCTGCATAACAGCTCAGGGCACAGAATTCCAACAAGTGGAGACCATCCTCACAAATGCACTTACTGGATTGGCATCGTACGACGATGACAATTTCCTCCAAGCAAACCCATCAAAGACTCAGGTATGTGCTTTCCATTTGAGGAACAAAGAGGCAAAGTAGTAAGTGAAGATCACATGGTGTGGAACACAACTACCATACTGCCCGAACCCAGTTACCTAGGAGTCACTCTGGACCGCTGCCTTACATTCAGAGCCCACATAGACAACACTACAGCTAAGGTCAGCACGCGGAACAACATCTTCATCAAGCAGTCAAACACCAAATGGGGAGCCTCTGCATCAACAGAAAGAACCACTGCTCTAGCTCTCGGCTTCTCTGCTGCAGAATGTGCCTGCGCTGCATGGGAAAGATCTTCACACACCAACAGACTCGACTCGGTGCTGAACACCAGCAGCAGGAACATCACACGATGCCTAAGGTCAACAAATATGCAAAGTATGCATTGCTCCACCAGACATCAGGAGAACTAGCAGGCCCAGCAGAGCGGAACAAACAAATGACTGACCAGAGGCATCCATTGTACGACCATACCCCACCATCCAAGCGACTAAAATCAAGGAAAAGCTTCCTCACCAGCACAACACCACTGCAAACGACACCATCGGCAGCTCACCTCAACCTTTGGAACGAGAGACTAGCTAAGCTACCATCACCCACTAAAATTGATTTACCAGCAGCAGAGTCCCTTCCACCCGGAGCTGAGGAACCCTGGCAAAGATGGAAATGTCTCAACAGACTTCGCCCTGGAGTGGGCCGATCAAAGGTCACAATAGATAAATGGGGCTGCAAACAAGGCTCCACCATCTGTAATCGCGAGACAGCACCTCAGACCATAGAGCACCTGCTGCACTGCCCCCTGCTTGAGGAACCTTGTAGTGCATTAGACCTTGCCCTGCATAGTCCCAATGCTCAGAAATGTGTTGACAAATGGGTCAAAATTGTCTAGTATATGGACACGATAGAAGAAGAAGAATTTCTGCAAAATAAATGTCATGGTGGCAACTTGCCTCATGCTTTCCCACAGCTCATGTAATCCACACCTATACAAAATATACCACCTGTCCACCTGATATTCTGGTAAATGTATAAATTATAAATGTAAAAAGGTAAAAGTTTCTTGAGTAAAAATAATTTCAGGGCGGAAGTTGTTGTACAATGATTGAGGAATACAATGGGGGAGAGTGCTATACAAACAAATAAAGAAAACAAAAACTTAGGCAGCAATGGACAAAATGCAAACGCAATACATCCCGCTATTCCGTACCCCGAGGCTCGCTGTCCTCTTACGCAGTCAGAGGAGCCGGCTTCAAAGTTCTCTACAGTCCACTCCACGCCTCTTCACTCCTCTCCTTCAGACAAATCTCCTTCAGTGCAAGAGTCGCTTCACCCTCCGCCCTTCATCAAGTCAAATCAAGAGGTATTCACACAGCGCATTTCACAAACAACCGTCACGAAGCGCTACACAGAGAGCTCTGGACCTGAGCCCGCCCCAGATCCAGCCCCGGGAGTCACTGGCAGTGGCGACTTCGTCAGCTGGAAATAAAAATGAACCCTTAGAGCGCTGAAGTAAATTTTCAAAAAATTATAAATTAAATTATCTTGTGCTGTTGAAAACCTATCACGTGGCAACTTGTTTTTGAAACAAGTCATCATCGTGATAGGTTCTCAACAGCTTTGAATTTGATATCTAACATCATTGAGCAACAATATTTGTATTTAGCACTCCAAGGGTTAAAAAAAAATAAATGACAAGATAAACAAGCAAACTGCTCTAGTTGGGTTCTTAAGCAATACAACCAACCAGAATCAACCAGAGATACAAACTCCAGGTTTATAAAGTAAAAGTCCACCCCAGGACTTGTTCCATCCACCTGCATTTGCACACTAATGCACACCCAAGCTCTATGACAGGGGTTCAGCAGCTTCTGATGCAACAGGTAACAGCTAAAGTGGGGCTGCCTACTGCTTTCCCTGGAGACTTCCCTATGAATAGATCATATAGTTATTTCTTAGTAATACTATAGTATTTGTGGCATAGCTATAGTATTACTATAGTTTGCACAGCATAATTAGTGTAATACTACAGCCATCACATTATAACTATAGCATTAACTCAGTCAACAGTACCATGATATTACAACAGTCCAGACAATTGTATTGCTGTAGTTTGAATAACTATCGGATCACTACAGTAATGCTACACTACTGTGGCAAAAATACCATCCATTTACTATAGGATAACTATAGCTTGAAACTATAATACTTTTTCATAGGGGTATACTACCCTCTGCGTCAGGAGAATTTGACCTCATCCAGAGAGGGTCAATGTGGGTGCAGGCACTCATTTTAGCCATGCAGTTACACACCTGATTCTACTTATCAACCGCATGAGACTTTGGCCGTGGTTACTCTCGTCTCTTCAATGTGACTTTTGTCATCCGTCCTATGGTTGCATTAGCTATCAAGTCTGTAGGCTCTGAGATTGGATCCTGCTGGCATTGAGATCTGATCTGTCAGACCACTTGCTGAAGCGACCTGGCTGGCATTGAGTTTGGATCTCAGTGAGGTGTGGATGGCATGTGGGAACATTCCGGACGATTTACCTGACATAGGTCTTGGGTCATCTTCCTGCAACACAGGACCTCCCCTCCTGAGTGTTTAAAGTAAAGGGAAGAGATTCAGAGATGCAGTCAAACCCGGGCCTGCTATCTTACAGCGCTGTGGTCCGACACCACTGCGTGAGCTGCACTGGACAGCGATTACAGAAATAAAGCTACAGTATATTTGAGGAAATCGTACTTTCCAGCGCTGAGGAAAACAGTAGCTGCATTAATCACTCGTCCCTGCTGCTCTCTCTTCAGCGAAGCACGTCTCACACCGGCCCTGCCACCACCAGGAAATGAACAAAGTATAAAGCAAAGAAGAAGGCTCTGTCTTGCACCATGAGCCATTAAAGATGCATCTACTGCATGGGCATGTATCCGAGCAGGAGTATATCTGATCGTTATCTGATCAGGTACGGCGCACTGAAGTGTCAAGTGTGGACACACGTATGCAAACACAGCTCAGCGCCGATGTGGTGCATCCTGTCACAAAAGTCTCTTTAAAAAGACAAGTGTAACCATGGCCATTGTTGTAGACCTTGATTATAAGAATCAGCTGTGTAACTCATTGGTTGTGACGGAAGCCTGCTCCCGCACTGACCCCTTCAGGATGGGGTTGAGACCCCCAGCACTGTGGCACGGCCGTCCATCCCTGTTCCTGGAGGTACACCATCTCTCACTGCCATCCAGCTACAGGAGACCCGGCCCTGGGTCAGACCAGCAGCAGAAAAGCACCTACAGCCATTGGGAGGGAGGTCATGGTGGCTGAACCCAGGTCAGCATTAGAACAGCCAGCTTTGGAGATTTATTCACCACCTCACTACAGCAAAAATGTAGTCAATCCCATACAGAAAAAAGACACAAAACAAATTATTCATGAATACCTGGTTTCACGCTGAGATTTTTCCACTCATTAATTTTCCATTTTGTTATTATCCCTGAGTGTCCATTGTAATACATTTAACCGTTTTTTTCCTCCTACAATTGGCTTAAGGTTTCCTGACTTTACGATCCCGGCTGGGATTGTTAAACGCAGCGACCGGCGCACTGCGGCAATGGATTCGCTACAGGAAGGGCACCACGAGGCACTAATTCTGGTTAATTAATCGCTGTTAGAAAGGATAGTTCTGGCTTCTGGTATCACACAAGGCAGCATTGAACATATCTGCTGACCTGATGGAAACTGACAAGCAGAATTTCTCGGGTGTGATTGGGACTCTAGTCCAGACTGTTCTCTGCAGTAATGCGAGACGACTCTTGTCCATCTGATGTTGAAGGTGTGAAACAGTGATGCCCACACTTCCCCTCAGGGTGCACCAGTCAAACAGCTACGTGTGTCTGCTGTGTTCCACCTTAAGCACACCTGATGAGACTAACAAAGCCTGTGGTTATCACGAACAGATTAGTTGCATCAGTTGTGCTTAAGGTGGAACACCACAAATACCTGGTTCTAGCTTGTGTGCTCCCAAGGAGATGTTCAGGAACTGCAGCGGTAAAGACCCTGTACTGGGGATGTGACAATCAGAGACTCACAGACACAATCAAAGTACCTTTAAAACTTCAAACTCTCTTCGCATTACTTTTGCATTTAACACATTTAAGAAGTACAATGGACGCATTTATTTATTTCTTTATTTTTGTAATACAACAATAAAAATGCATTTTGAACAAAACATTTACGCTGTTACGGGTAGATGGTGTCAATATTTACCATTTTAAAACAAATCGGCTCCTAACCTGTTGACTGTTAAATCCTTTTCATCTTTTGATGAAAACACCCATTGTGAAAAATACAGCAAAAACATCCACATATAAAGTAAGACATAACACCTGCGTAGCTGGCCATTGAGTCAATCTTTCCAGGAGATTGAAGCCTTTTATAAAGTAATTTGAACACATTAAAGATAATTAAAAATCTTAGCTGCAAACAACAGCATCTGCCCCCTCCTAAAAAGGATTCAGTTTGTTCATTCCTCAGAGACATAAAATTGTTGTTTACTCTGTATACCTCAATTTGAGGTTTCGGCACTAATCAAATAACTTTGTTGCGTGAGATTTCAGGGCTTGCGCTAAAATGCGATACACTTTTCCCATTGATGAGCCTTTACCAGCTTGTAATACATTTGAATGGTTGGACATGAATTGAAATTAATTGCTCCCCGTTCAACATTCCCTTGAGAAATATGTTAAAAGGTATGCGGAAGACAACCTCTATAATTTTGACATTTAAAATTCAATCATTGGCAGGCTTTCATGCGTCTCAGGAGATGCGTTCATGTGATTTCATTCTTCTTATTCGGTAGAGAAATATGAGATAAATTGTAAACTTCAATTATCAGGAACTGTGGGGAGAAATTCTCCTTAGACATTCTCGCTGGATCAGATTTATTGCTCATTTACCACGACAAGCTGTGGAGAATAATCCATTGGCATCCTGAAAATGTATTATGCCAAATAAATTGTGATTTTGATGTGAAGGCACATGACATCTGCCTGTGAATTTGTAGCAAACAATTGCGTGTGATCCATCTGCATTTGGAATCTACATTTGATGTATTGCTATACTATACTGCCAGTGAGTATAACTGTACTCGATATACGCATCTCTGTAATTCAACTTCCCCATGCAATCTCAACGAGTCCTGTTCATAGATTGTATATATGAGCGTACCCGATCAGCAATCTAGTGTTCTATATATTTCCATGCACCTGTTCCATGGTCGCTTACTGACGTTGAACTGTCAAAGGAAGCATGAGGTGTTTTGTCGCCACCAAGAGGACACGACATATACTGCAGCAGGGCCATTGAAGCGATACCCTCCACCTGAATGTACATTAATTACATTCAAATTAAAGTGCCTTCGGGGAAAGTTTCAAAAAGAGGCGATGATAGAACAGTACCTCGACTCATATTTTGGAACTGAGAGGGGTCCTTTGAAATAACAAGCGAAAACTTTACAAGCCATGATGTCAAATGTTGTTTGATGTAGACTAGAGTATGGTGCACATATCGCCATGGCGCACTTCAAAGAAAATTGATAATGAATAGTCGATGGAATGGAATAGCGTAAACTTCACCCAATTCCCCAGAGGAAATTAGTTTGTCAGCAGTAATATAGATAGGCAATAACAAGACACTATTAAAAGCAGCTGCACAGAAGGCATTACTGTGCAGAGTAAAATATTCCACATGAACGATGCATTGCTTACATATCTGTTAATTCTGTTTATATTTTTAAAAAAAAATTCTATACAAAGGTACTGGGATGGTAAGTCACATTATTCTTGTTGTGATGGGCCCTGTAGCCAACTCCAGAACAATTTAAAGCGAAAAAATGAATGTAAGGTCGCCTAAGGTGTAGTGTATTCCGACAGTGATAGCCCCATATGGATGTTAATACCATTAAAAAGCTGGCAGTCTCCATTTTAACCTCACATTTATCGACTTAAAATCCAGTGGGCTGGAACACAGTCAAAACAACAAAACCTTTTTCTATACCAATTTAACAGTGCAATTAACTGCAGATGTATTTCATATCAACTTAAACTATATGTATTCTTAAAAATCTGTACCCAGCTCCAACAAACATTTATGAAACCATCTAAAGACATAAATATTTAGGTGCAAAACTGTTCCAAGCCATTTTTCACTCATAAATGCCCAAATTTCTTTTCGAAGTTAAAGTAACATTTTATTAACGGATACAGTGTGTAATGCACATGTAATGCTTAAATTCTGCTGAATAATAATTATTTTGTCATCATGGACCCCAAATATGTATGTCCCATTGCAAATGTGCACAAATTGTTGAAAGCATTAAAAAAATCATCATTCATAGAAAAACTTATTTAGATAAAGCTATAATATCCAATTCTTTGTTCTTAGTGATGTGTAAAAATGACTCCGAGAAAAAATGGCACACTCACCTCAAGAAATTCATGCAAATGGCGGCCCCCCGCCACTCCTGAAAAGGAAGACTACTCTCATTAGCACTTTTCCTGGATGCGAGTTACCTCCCTTGATTGACCTACAGCAGCTTAGTCACAGTAACATATTCACTTGGGTTACAGAGAATAAAATATGGGACAGTGGACATTAATGGGTTAAAATGGGACCAAAACGACTAGAATGGTAAAACCAGGACAGCCATGCAATGCTCAATCACAACCCCATAAGCCACAGCAGTCAGCAGCATAGCAGTTAGACTGCGCAAACGGTCGTATTTCGCGGAAAACTACACAGCCCAATGTCCTTAGACATGAGCATTAACCTTTGGGTAAGCGACTGCCAGTCTCGATTAGTCAGTCAGCATCTGTCCCAGCTGTTTCCCTTCAGCGCGCGCACTCTCTCACACGTTAATAAGGAAGGCTCGCCGTACTTCCCGGGCCCTCTTCCATCTGCATCAAGCGAAAATATAATAAAATATACAGGTGTTTTTTTTCGCATCCTAATTAATCCATGAACCCGTCCGGACGACAGGCTCGCACAACGCAGGCGGCGACATGCGCCCACTTGACGCGCACAGCATCAAAGTCGGCCCGTCTCGTGGGGTGTATTACTTTCCCGACTGGCAGACAAATGACGAAACATCATCCCCCGCGCGACTCTGACGCACCAAACGCGAACGAGCGGATCCCGAATTGCTGTACGTTTGATTTCGAGTGAATTTCCTCCCAGACAAGCTGACGAAACTCAAGACACATCTGGCGCAGTGCGTGGTTGGATAGGTACCTTATTTCTCTTACATTCCATTGAATAGCAATTGGAGGGCAGAGTTTTTGGAGCGGGAGTCGGAGTTAGATGTCTGTCACTCAGTACAATTGCTCCCCGTTCAGTCTTCCGTTTTCAACTCCAGGATATAATAGCATATACCACCGTCACCATTTGGACAGTTTCTGGATAAGCCGTTTCTCTTTACAGGGTGTGGGTGGTGCGGCGGGGGGTGTTGGAGTGGGTGGGTGGTGTCTACGGGGCCTTGGGTGGAAAGACAAACGTAAATTCTAAGTACAGGCTGTATGTGGACATCGACACTGTATACAGCGGGCTGCCATCCCTGCATGGTACACACAACTTGAATTCTTGCTAATTTACTCAAATTTAGAGTCAACTCGAGAACATTGCGCCTCTGTCAAAATATTTACAGACCTCACAGTGAGTGCGCAGTAATTCTGAGCTGTACAATGCCTGGCGGATTAGTATTCTGCTTTTGAGTCGAGGCGATGCAGGGAGAAGGGACGTGGGATATCAGCCTGACTCCAGCGGCAGGCCGTCAGGGAACTGGGTCACTGCCCACGGACAGCAAAACAGAGCCGTGTCCTTAAGAGAGAAACCCCCCCAGTGCCCCCAAATGCCTTTCCCTCCACCCACCCCCCCCAAAAATACCAGCGAGGTTAGATCAGGGCGTGACTCGCCACTCGTAAATCCAGACCAGAGGGAGGTCATGCAGACCCTTCCGTCTGCACAAACCTTACGCTGTCAGCTGACCAAACGCCGACACCGACTCTGAGACCCTCGATATTACAATTTCATACAACATTCTCAGAAAGAAAAAAGATTCTAAGAAGGATTCTGTGAATCCATAAAATAACACTATTTCATTGGCTAGCTCTATTTTCAGGAGGAAGAGGCCTTTATCTTGGAGCTTTCAGTCACACTTTACACCTCTGATAGAGGCTTCCATAAATAACTATTACAGGTTTTCTATGGAGACAAGATTAAGTCCCTTTTTTTTCCTGAAAAGGAGTGAGACAGCGGACGAATAAGCCAGGCAACTCATTTCATCACTCATTGCTGGTTTATGTTTATTCAAAGCAAGTTCCCCATGGCCAATATGTAAAAATTATTTCAATATTCTACATTTGGTTTACAAAGTAGGCAGTTATATCCTTTACAAGAGGATAACAAGCGAGAAATAAAATTATACTGAATACCGTCAGTGTTCTCATGCACTGACTTGAAAATTACTGTAGCTTGACCTCTGTATTAAAATTATTGCCCGTTAATTTTAATTAGACACCTTAAATGACAAATGAAGGTTGACCAGCCCTCTTAAAGACAAATTATATCAGGAATACCAACACTTTCTCATCCTGAAGCGTCATATAGTGAAACTACCTGACCAAGCATTGATATTTCGATGAAAAAGGAGTCTTTTGGCATCCTTACTTGACGTTTAGGGTTAGGGTTCAAGTTAAGGGTTAGGGGGTAGGGTACTTTTTAAACTGGCCTCCTTTTTCCTTGTGTATCGATGCTTGGTCAGGTAGCATCACAATATGAAGAGTCTGGACGGGACTGAGGATGCATCATATAGGGAATAAGAATGAATTAAATGCAGCATACAGGATTCTGAACATACCATTAATATGTTGAAAGTTAGAGATCGGTGAAGCGTGATTAGAATGCCACTGTCTGAGCATTCAAACTGACGTCACTATCAGCACTGCTAATGGAAACAATCAGAATTGCGAATGCAACTACGGATGCTCCAGGTCGAACAAGAATATTCTAGAACCTGCTCCTGTTGTACTGAGTAAGAGGCAATATAAACACCTTGTGTGAAATAACAGTAGCAAATAATAGATTCCGCTGAGTAGATTTTTTTTCAAACATGATGGTAATGAGCTGAAAAATCTTATTAAGACATTACTACTTTCTGACATTTTTTAAGAATATATGTATGACCTGAAGCATCCGTAACATAATGAGGAAATTAAAATGTATACCCGATTCTCCTCGGTCTTTGGGCTGGATCCAGGAGGGTCCCTGGCCACTTAATAGCCTCAGAGCTTTGGCTGCTGCATTCCATTACGGATCATAAATCAGGAGAGAACACTTCTGCCCACGAGCACCGAACCCTCGAGGCCAAAAAAATGTGGACACGCCGTGGTCTGAGGCAATTCCAAGCCATTGGGATCAACGAGAAAGCCGACTTCAAGTCAGGCCCAACATCACAGCCAGAATTCACTCATGCTCTTCTCGCTGGGACTAAAGCAAACCCCAGCAGCAATGTTCTAACATCTGGTGGAAACCCTTCCCAGAGGACTGTTATAGCGGCACAGGGAAAAGCAGATCAAGATTAATGCCCGTGTTCTTCGAAAGAGACGTCGCCCCTTTAATGCAGCCGCATGGCACATTAGCACAGAGCTTCAGGACGGCTTAAGCTCACAGGAGAACAGTCGCTGGGAAAGGCCATGCCAATTTGGCTGGCAGAATATCATATGACAAACAACTGATTCCCAAAAAAAAAAAAAAAAAAAAAGTAATGTACACTCGGCCATTAACCCTTTCAGTGCCGTGGGCAACTACAGTTGCCCAATAATGTAAGATATCAAAATCAGACACTGTTGAAAACCTATCGTGTGGCAACTTGTTTAAACGAGCTCTCGCCGGGGAGCTCGTTTAAACAAGTTGCCACACGATCGGTTTTCAAAAGCTCGGGATAACTCCTTTTTAAATTCCTTGAAAATGTATTCAGCGCTCAAAGGGTTAAGTGAATACACTTTTCAACTTTAAGGCACAAATTGCAAAATTCATCAACAGAGACCCTACACTGCTGACCTAATGAAGTGCCTACATCAGGCAAGAAAGAGAACAAATTGGACTTTCAGAACACTAATAGTATTCTCAGGTCCAAACTGACTACAAAGTGTTATTACAAGGAGAGGTAATATTAGACTGTTGTGAACATACAACTGTTCCAACTTTACTGGTACATGTTGCACGTGTCACATTGAATACAGGTTGACGGGGATTTGCAAATTCCTGTTCGCAGTTTTCATCTAGATTTTCCACATTGCACCAGGTTGTTTGGAATTGGGGCTTTATGAGACTACAGCCAATGACAAGAAAGCAAGGTTCTATTGACCTCACTTCAGACCAATCAGAAGTGACAGACACATCGGCTCCTCTCACTGTCTCACTCAGTGTTTCAAACCACTCAACTGAGCAACAATCATGAAAGAAATATGATCAAAAGTTCAGGAAAATCCAATGCATACACTACAAAAGAATTACACATGCATAGTAAGCAAAACTAATTAACAGGTTCAAAATCACAGAAAATCATCAAAATCCAGTATTTAAAAAACTTTTACAAATATTTTCAAAATTAAAAATAAATTCTTAAAATTTTTGGTAGTATATCATCACAATTTTTTATATTCACTCCACCCATTTGCAACTCAATAATTTTCAGCAGCAATATTAAGACTCAATTTCCTTTTGTTTTTGGGAACATTTCCATAATATAAAGGCTACAATGGCACAGGTAACAACAGACATGGAAATCAGTGCAAATCAAGTCAACCACAATGCCTGATGATCATATATCAGTTTTTGATAAAATATTTCCAGTCTTACTTGCTATTACAAACAAACAACAGAAAAATAAAAAGTATTACTAACTTTACCTGAGTAGTATGGCTAGCTGCTCTGAAGATCAGAAAATAAGTCCATTATGGCTACATCCATATTGATCAAAGTTAAAAAATAATTGCAAGGTTATTAATTGAAATGACTGTTCAGTGCAGGATGCGACCAGTGATAAAATGAGACCTTGTGTGGTTATTTTTCCAGGATTTGCCGAAGGCTCAATAGTAAACTTTTCAGCCCGTAGAGGTAGCAGTCATCGCAAGTTTTACTATGGAAAACATGCGCAAAGTCGATCATTCTGACCTCGACGTCGTCTTGCAGCGTCTCCCAGCTGTGCTGATTCGGGTCCCTTCCTTCCGTACTTCTGTGGCAGTTTGTTTCGTCTCTGCCAGGTTGCGAGTCCGGCAAGATCCAGGGATTCTTCTGCTTGACAGTATCGTTCATCCTGCCACTGGGGTCCCCGTAGGAAACTGCCAGCCCACACGCTACACCACAGCCTCTAATCTGGGGCTTACATGTATCGGAGATCGTGCGGGCGTGGTTGTTGTTCTCCAGTAATCCTCCGCTCGCCCTTCCAGTTCTGGAAATGTCCTGTTTTTTTCCGCTCTCGTCCCCCTCGTAGATGAACAGCAGCGAACTACCATAGAAATGAAACCGGCTCTGGCTTTCGAACCATTGCAGGATGTCCCAGACTTTACAGATGCTGGTGGCGACGGCGTCTCTCCTCAGCACCTCCCCGTTGTGGAAGAATCTAGCCAAACCTTTGGGAAGTGGAAGAAAAATAAGAAGGACTCCAGCAATGGAATAGTAAGTAATGTTCTGGCGCAAAATGGCTGCCGTACATTACAAAAATGCGTGCAGTACTGTACATATATTGCGGTTGAATTTCAACTGCACCAACCTACGCAGAGCCCTGATGTCAACCCAGTCAAACACCATTGCAATCAACAGAAAAGTCGACTCCAAGCAGGGCCGTATTGCCCAACGCAACAGCACTGGGTCACTATCGTATCTCTGGCCAGACTGGAAGCAAATCCCCACAGCAATGTTCTAACATCAAGTGAAGAGCCCTCTGTTATAGCCGCAAAGGGATGCCCACGATTTTGGAATGACATCTTAGCGGAGCAGGCAACTGCATACTGCGATGAAATGTAATACAAATGCATAACTATTAGAAGCACCTTTATCGTGTAAGTAATTAACTTTGTGCAACATAGATGCCGGCATCTGTAAATGAAGGCGTAATTATATAGCTGAATGATGCAATAATTGTATTTCCAAATGAGACAAGTGTCTTGCTTCATTGAGATCATTTTTTTCAGCGTCTTTTACACTCAAATCCTGATTTTTAAAGCCTTAAATAAGGGTCATGCACAACAGGCAAGGATTAGCTTCACTTGGAATCTGTGTAACGGGGTTATACGAGATAAATAAAATACTCCACATGCTTCTTTTTTTTTAAATATAAAACCTTCTCAATAACCCACTCTTATATTTTGAGTCACACCATAACACACGGCAAGGTAATGGGATGAAATATTTTTTTTCAGAATGAAGCATAACTTTGAAAAATATCAGGATTTCGTTTGATTTTTAATGAGCTTGCCAACCAACCATTTTCAGTTTAATCAGCTAGCAAGACGAGACCAGTCAATGCAAGACTGTAAAGTCCGTGCAACCGTTTCCAACAGTAATTCCCCAAATATACCCCAGCAATTTATTATACTGCAGCTGCTACTCACAATACATCAAAAATATGCCTGCGGTTTATCTTCAAACTCAAAAACAGAATTTCGCACAGCTCGCCAATTTGTTGGTGGAGTCTGTTCCATTTTATTTGAATGGCGAGCAGGCAGTGCTGCTCCAGACAGGAAGCGAATACAAAGCTAAACAAGATTAATTTTGGAAATAGTTCTGTTTAGTGCAGCCTCTTGGACAGCGAACTCATCACTATTATTGGGTAGGTAATTTGTGTGAAAACAGACACTGACAGATGTGTGTTTTTCTGCTTTTGAAATCTTACCGTCAACAAGCGTGGCTTTCACAAGATTTCTTCCATAATGTTGGTCATATGATTGATATGTATCTGAACTCGACTGGTAGACCTGGATTATGGAAATAAACAGAGGGCGGGAAAGGGGATTGGTTTTTTGAGTTTCAAAAAAAAAACAAAAAAAAAACAATGCAGCATCCTCTTTAGCGTCAACATGAACTCCCTGATTGGCTAGGAAAGCTTGCTCTTCAGATTGATTGGACAGCACTGGGACACAGGGAAGCAGGGAGATTTCCTGGGGCATGTTCAATACCGAAGCGTCTCATGCCTAGGTCTCACAAGGGGAGTTTTAAACAACTCGCGAGTTCTTGCTCGATTTCCAACATGGCACCCTACTAAGGTTTGCATCAAATTCCATTTAACAAGCTGTGACAATACTGGACGCCATCTTGAAAAGCAAGGCAAGCCTGTTCGCAGGTGTTCTCGCTCGTCTTCGCAAGATCAAACGTTGTTTAATCGTTCAAGAAGCAAGAACTTGCGGGCTCTCGACTCGGCTACGCGATGCTAAACATGCCACTGATTCGTAGAAAAGGGAGAACATCTGTCCGAGTCCCCAGCACAGCCAATCAAGAGCCAGTAGCTAAATCGTCAAACCGTGAAGCACAGAGGTGGCAGCATCATTCATGAAGGTGTTTTGGAGGAGGAGGGACGAGTGCATCTCACAAACGAGATGACATCATACGGAAGGAATATTTTGTGAATATATCTGAGCAAACTCACAAGACATCAGCCAGAAAATGAAAGCTTGGTCGTAATTGGGTCTTTCAAATGGAAACTGACCCTGAACATACCTTGAAAGTTGTGCCAAACCGGTTTGAGGATGAGAAATTCAAGTTATTGGAGCGGCCATCACAAAGGCCTGACCTCAAGCCAACAGAAAATTCGAGGGCAGAACTTAAAAAAGCATGTGAGAGCAAGAAAGCCAAGAACCACTGACTCCGTTACTCTAGTTGTGTTGAGATGAATGGGCTAAACTTCCAGGCACTTTATGTGAGAAGTTTATTGAGGGCTACCCAAAACATTTGACCCCAGATAAACAACGTAAATGCTATGCTACTGAATACTAGGCGATACACATTTCTGACCCAGTGGGAATCTGATGAAAGAAATAAAAGCGGAAAAAAAATCATTCACTCCACTTTTATTCTGACATTTCACATTCTTAAAATAAAGTAGTTAAACCAACTGACCTAAGACAGGCAATATTTACCAGGATTAAATGTCAGAAATAGCAAAATCCTGCATTTAAATGCATTTCGATAAGGTGTATGTAAGCTTCTATCTTCATTTGTAATTATTCAAGAACCCGCAGGCGGATATTAAAACAGGAAAGCGAAGCATATGGCAAAAAAAAAAAAAAAATGTTCACACTTGAAATCACATTTAATTATGTCATTTAAACTTGGCATTTGCAGATAATATGGTACAGAATAAAATAACACTGAATAGAAAAGCAATTTCTTTAGGAACACTTTCTGGAGCACTCCTCTTTTTTTGCAGATGGGGTTAATGAGTTTCACAACAAACACTAGCAGGGAGTAGGCGCCACCTGGTGGACAAATCACATAGTAATGAGAAACTGCCGTTGGCCGCTGAGGTAAGTAAACACGGCAAAAAGAAGTTTAAAGGAACGACAGCTTGCAGCTACAATCGCAGCCGTAAAAAACGGTCAAGAGCAAACTCAGTAAGTCTGCAGAGATAGATAAGCCCTCGCCCAAGAGAAAACAAATCGTCCCACTGAATCAGGACACAAGCCATCCGCGGTCTACGCTGCCGAAAAATACTAGCATCATACAAGAGTGAGTATTCCCTCTCAGCACAAATTTGCCCTCATATTGATATCGCTTTGAACTGTTCAAGTATTATCTTACAACAAGAATCCTTGTGGATTAAATAGCAGTGCCAAAGTCTGCATGGTAATATGAAGACATTACAAGGTATCAAATCAGGTAAAACAAGTATGAAATACTCAGATTAACACCCACCACGGGTTTGGAGCACTGGCACCGAAGCGAAATGTGACGAAGGGAGGGACAGATAAACAGGAGGATGGATGGAAGTAAGAAAAGGTACATGAACACAATAACATGTATCTATATATTAGATTTAATGGAAAAACATTGATTGGTTTAGAAGTTCTGGTCCAGAGATAAGGAGTGATGGACGAACACACTGATGGATAAACAATACTCATTCCAATATCCCTTTTCAACTTTGTGGCAGGGGATAAAAATCTGAATCCAAACAAGGGCCAGCCTCTGGTTGCAGTGGTTAGGTAAAACTCCCTGGTATCAAACAGAAGAATTCTCGGTATGACCCAGAATAAAGGATGGGAACCTCAGCCTCCTGTGGAGGGTTCAGGATGATGGATTTGTCCATAATGTCTGACTTATCCAATCAAAGTTGAGGAATAAACTGCGGGCTGAAGCTGTGTACAACACAAAACTTGACGTTCACTCGATACATTTGTGCAAATATGTGTGTGTGTGTGAGTACGTGAATGTGTGCATGCATGAGTGTTTGCCTGTGTACGTGCAAGTGAACAATAAGTGCATGTGAATGCGTGTGTGAATAAGTGCGTATGCGCATATGTGTGTGTGTACCTGTGTGTGTGCGTACCTACGTATGCATAAAAGGGTGAGTATATAAGTGTATATTATGCACAAGTTTGCATGCATGTGTGTGTGTGGGTGTGTTTGAACAAGCGTGAGCGCATATGTATGAGTGTGTGTGTATGTATGAGTGTGTACGTGCGTGCACATATGTGACTGTGTGTGTCGGTGTTTGCACAAGTGTGTGTGTGCGCGCGTGTGTGTTCCAGCATCATCATCCTTAACTGCCCCACCAGGCCCACAAAGGGTTAAAAATGCGAAAACCCAAATATTCAGCACTCACTGACACCTGTACTTTCCTAACAATAGAAAGCTGGGCCTTTCCAATGTTTGAAAGGGTTTTCTTCTTATGAGGGAGTATAGCCACAGTGAAAAACAGTGGAAGGCTCTCTCGCTGAAAAGCCTATTGTAGGCTGCTAGAAGTGCACGGCAGCATTATTTGTCCATCAATCTCCTCCATGGCACTGAGACAAGGGCACCATTGTTTCAGGCTGATAACCTGCGCCCATACAAACCCAGAAAAACTAGACAGCCAAGTCTGTATACAAGGGCCCACAAGACAAATAACCTAGTGCAGAGAATATCAATAACCCAGCTAACAAGGAGGAAGGCAGCCATTTAAACAGGGTTTTACATGAAATGCACCCAGCATATTGTGCTGTTATTCAGCTCTGCTTTCTCACAAGGAGGAGGATTTGGGTTTGGGTCCGGGTCCTGGTCAGCTAATATCCTGTCTGCGAGGAGTTAGCATGTTCTCCTGCGATTCAGTGGGTTCACTTGTGCCGGCAAGCGGGACGAGATTTAGTCAATCAGTAGATGTTCCTGGATCAATATCCCACATTGCAATCTTGGACCAAAACTGCGATCAACCAATCACAGCCCTTGGACATCAGTGCACTAGGTCGGTACGGGACTATAAAGATCAAATACTGGTGATTTAAAGACATGCAGTTGACGATTTTGTGTAATTATCTTTCAATTTGGAAAACTTAGCTAACCTCAAGAGTGCAACAAAGGAATTTTGAAAGATGCCCAAGAGCATCACACTGATGATGTCAGAGGGCTGTGATTGGTTGATTGCAATGGTGGTCCAGGATCTCGCTGAGGGAAGTTGATCCAGGAACATATCTCTCTTGGGCAAATCACGTCATGCTGGGCTTCCATAATCCAGAACATACAGGTCAGAAGCTACTCGTGAAATTTAGTCTCCAATACTAACTCTGGCACACATTCTTCAGAACACTGTGAATAAACACCATCAAATAAAAGAATAAAATGAAACTTGGTGTAGCAGCAAGCGAGACTATATCTGGTGTCACGCTGAAGTGGCATGCACAATGCACATGCACGAGTAAGAAGTGTATTTCTCACCTCAGCACCATAGTCTGCGCCCGAGAACCATTTGAAAAAGTGTTTTTTAAACAGTTGAAATGGCAGCTGTTGCTCAGCAGGCACGATGAGCCGTTGGTGCAATTTTTGTCTCTCTCGTTGTGATTGATCAGCCTCCCACCAACAAGCGTTTTTGTAAATCAGGCTTGAGTGGGAGTTGAAAATGAGGGCCCTGAGGGTCCCGGAGTCATACTTCCCAAACTCTGACAGAGAGATTTGGGATCTTATAAAGCCTGTTCCTCAGCCATGGATAGACATTGATGCATCAATTAGGCACATAAAAAGTCCTTAATATCAGTTGTAAGTTATCAGTCCTGTATTTAAACTTAAAGGGCTGGATTCACAAAGACAGAATATGTGTGGTCTTGGATCTGAATGCAGTCCCTCCAGGATTTCACAGGATTTGTCTGTGATTGTTGCAGCCTAAAATAACTCATTTTGCAGCATCTTTTATAAGAAGTTGCAATGAAAGTTACAACGTTTTCAGGCTTTATTGCAAGGCTGCGCAAAATTTGCATAGATTGGTTGAATTTGCGTTAACAGTTGTGAATCGTGACTTCGCAACTTCCCGGAGGGACTGTGTATGGAGCACCTCTGCTCAGAATAAAATTATTGTAGAATGTAACCTGTGTAAGGAGAGTGAAACAGGTTTCATTCTCTCCCTCCCAAGACAAAAGGATTATGAGTGAAGTAAGACTGGGCCTAATCCCCAGATCTAGCGATGGGTTAGAAAATTTTGCCAGTCAAGCAATAAACAACTTAAAGCAAGGGATTATTAACAGCTAAAGTTTAAAAAAAAAAAAAAAAACAAGCTGTGTTGGTGGAGCACTGATGCCCCTGGCGGCAGGTTAAAGTATTGCAGGTTAAAGTTTTTTTTTTCAGCTGCAGACAAACAGACGGACGGACGGACAGACAGTCAGACGGACAGGTGAAAAACTATATGCGCCTGAATCTTCGATTCCGGTGGCATAAGAAAACATTTTTAGTCCCACTACAAGACCACTTCAGAGTTTTTCTGCAGCACGATAAGGTTCCCCACTCAGTCAGAACGGCAGAGACGAGAGCAAATGAAGACTGAAGTCCTGCCAGTTCTAATATTGCTTTAACGTCATTAGTTTAAAAAGACAATGTCTCTTGGCACTTTAGACGCTTCTGGTGCACATTTGTCATGACACAGCAGGCCCTAGCTGTGCAAAGAGGTATTGCACCGTGCATGCGTGTTTGGTAAGTTTGTCACGGACAAACGCAGTCAGATAGACAGGCGTGACGACGACAACGCTCCTTAATAAATTTGTTTCACGAAGCAGTAAAAACTTTCTATCCCTAGTTTTAGTTTCTAAGGTACGCAAATTTCACTTTACGTGCCAGTTGCTTTGGATTAAAGGTCTTCTGCTCTGAGTATCGGCACTGAAGCTGCAAGCTGCCGAAAGATGTGTGCGTGAGTTGAGGAGACCTCTGTGCGTAGGATGTTCATTACGAATGCAGGAAACGAGCGTCAGGCCGCAGAGAGCCTCTTCATAAGGGCTGAGGGGGCTTGTTGTTAATAAACAGGAGAAATTTGATTGAAATCGCGCAATTAATCCTTCCCCAGTCGTGCATTGTTTCTCTGACCCTTGACACCTTATCTTTCAAAAATCGAAAGCGTAATTTTAGCGCAAACACTCTAGACAACTTCGCTCTTTCAATACAAATTATGAAGGCACAATTACTTTGGGGGAGGAAAAAAAATAAAAAAAAAAACACTTCACAAGTGTTATGGTATCCCAGCCAGCCCTGGAGTGAAATTAACTGGACAATGTAATTTGTTTAACCAACATACAATAAGGCCCAATGGCAATACAATCGGAAAGATAAGAGATAATAATTGGATGCATTCATGTATAACAGTTCCTTTTTTATGCTGCCTTTGCAATAAGTTATTCTTTCTCCAAAGATTTTGAGCCGAATCCAGATCATTATACAGTGAATATTTCAGCATATGCAAATTCCACCCCGAGGGTCCTGGTGGCTCGTCCAATCACTCGTGATGCAGTCACATCTTTCCTTTCTTACTCGATCAACGGCTGTCATGATATTTTTGGACTTGATAACATATAAATTATTGCCCCAAGAATCAGCCCCCACCAACACTACAAAATGACACTTCATGGGGCAAAGACATTCCAGTTTCCCAGTTCATGTTCCTTATAAACCCAATCCCTTTCTTCCTCGTCTCCCTGATGGAGCAGGAAATGAGAGCAGGAGAGGGTAAGGCTGTGAGAAATATATGATTGGAATGAGCTCAGGAATTGTGTGGCCCAGGGATGGCTTAGGCCCAAAATGGTCAGACTCCATTTCCTGCCAGAGGTTGTGGGTAGTGTAGTTTTTCATATGTGTTGCTGCAGCCTTGAGCACAGAACTCTTCCTGATTTCATCGATTTCAAATGATGAAAAAATATGCAGGCGAGGCAATATACTGCAAACATCATTCTCAAAGAAAATACAGACTGACAGCTGTTTCCGAATCAGAATGAGAATTGGATGGGTATGTTGACACTTCATGCTATGACAAATCCCTCGTACATTGTACTTGGCGAGTACATAATACTGATGCTGATTCTGTAGGTTTTCACTCCAAACCTAACAATGCACTTCTTATTCAGTAACTAGGTGCAGGGCTGCCCAACCCTGTTCCAGGAGATACACCATACTGTAGGTTTTTTCTCCAGCCATAACAAAAGTACACCTCATTTATCTGCTAATGCAGGACTGCCTAACCATTTTCCTGGAGATCTATTGTCCTTTAGATTTTCACTCCAATTCAAACAAAGCGCAACTCATTCAACAGCAAGGGCTGGGCTGCCAAACCCTGTTCCTGGAGGTCTATTGTCCTGTAGACTTTCACTCCAGCAATATTATAGCGCAACTCATTCAACAGCAAGGGCTGGGCTGCCCAACCCTGTTCCTAGAGATCAACAATCCTGCAGGTGAGGGATCATCAGATCACAGACCTCCAGGGCTGAGCCCCACTGGTATTCCACCATCCTGTTACAGTCTAGCCAATCAGAAGCACTCATTTTTCATATAATTCGTTAATTATATGGGAAACTAGAGCTGGACTTTCGAGAGCCCATATCTCCGCCAGCATAGCTGAATTTGAACTTTGGCCTACATCTCAGCTGTACTTCGGCCTAGATGTGTGAAAATTTTATCACTTGTTCCTCTTGTGCTACTCCAACAGCCTGCAAAGTTTGGTTAAGATCTATGTAGCCGTTTCTGAGATATCCTGCTAACAGACAGACAAGCAAATAAATAAATAAACAAACGAAAGCAAAAACATAACCTCCTGGCGGAGGTCAAAAGAAAACCGGGGCTAGATTTGATTTTGGGCTCCAGATTTGGTTATACCTGCTGACGGTTTTGAAACCAGCCCTGACAAAGTTCACCTCACCTAACAGCAAGTGACCTAATTCAGCTGATGGTAAATTGAATCCAGAACACCAGATCAGATTTACAGGGACAATTGCCACATTTAATAGTCACTGTATGCAATTTCCTGGTTAGACGGGCCCCGTTTAGCACCAGAGAGGAATCAAAAAATGATCATTTGCAGATTAGCACGAGTTGAGCTGGAGGAGTAGGCAAGTGGCAAAACTGGTGGACAAGCGGACAACAGGATGCTCAGCTCGCGAACACTTGTGAGGACAATTCATCTACTCAGCCAGTTTAGGCTGGTCTGAACTGGGATCATCAGTAGGAGGGCAGGTCTCTACATATATCATCCAACTTTGACACCAGTTAAACACACACTGTGAGCGTGGCAGTCACACACACCCTCATTCCCTGAACCAGGAAGCCGATTTCCTCCATCAGGGGGTACTTGCTAATTTGCTGCTGCCGCTTCTCTGGGGTCGCGTAGGGGTCATAACTCCTCTGGCCGATCTTCACGTCCATGATGCAGGGCTTCCTGAATCTCCGAGTCACATCCTCCAGCTTCAGGTATAAACCTGATGGAAGAAGGGCGGAGGGGAGAGAGAGGGCAAGTACAGGGTGAGAGGAGAGAAAGAGGGGGAGGGAGAGACCAGAAAGGACCATAAATATTTCCTGAAACTTCAAGGAAGCACTTTAATATTTAATCTTCCGGCTGCAATCTGACAAATTTAAACAGCTCCGCCATTGACTGACTCTCATTACTTCACAGATCTGTTAGAACAAAGGGCCTTTGTCAAGCAGGTGACACAATCTCCGAGAGCAAAGGCACGTCTGGGTCCGACACGAGCAGCAGCTGGAGTTTACACATTTCAAAGCTCTTTGCTTTGGGTGATTCACTCAGTTATTCTTTAACAGACAGAGAAGAGACTCCAGTTCACCCCAGCACTTCAGAGGACTTCAGTTCAAGACAGCCGCTGTGAAAGCACAGTCCTCAGGGCCAAAGGATGTCAAGACAGTGAAAATAATAAGACTATTAAAGCCGAGAAAGTTGCAGTCGACATCAAATACCCGTGTTAAAACAAGCGGAAGAGCGAAGAAATGATTCAAACACAAAACATTCTTGAAAAATGGATCACGCAAGACTGTATAATCTGTTGTTCAGAGTTCACGCTATAAGCCCGTAAGTTTTAATAGACTTCCACAGAGCAGGGCTTGACAGACTGAGGGATGCTAAGCAAATACCTAAGAAGAAGAGGCGGGAGGACTGTGCACTTCTGCAGCAGCAGTGTGCTTCTAATGACTTCTATTCAGCTTCATTGACTTAACCAGCGGAAGCAGCGCCTCAGGGATTGGGACGCTGCTGCTCTACGGCTCTCTGGAAGCATCCTCATCTGAACTTGACAGCGAACGTTAATTTGATAGGAAAGTACGTGCGCGCATTGAATTCGAGTTCAGAGAGCGTTGACAAGCAGACCGCGGTGATCGCGAAAAGCCACTGGGGCCTGGATCCATACCATCAGGGATTTCGGGCGAACACCAGGTGCCGTAGTACGCGGGCAGGAAACGCTGCAGTTCCTGTAGACAGGGGTCAGCAGATTCTTCACCAAACACCTGTGGGAGGACACAGAGTGATGCAATGCTGAGCTTTACACTAATAGGCTTCAACAGCAGACTACAAATTCAGTGGCCGGGACCATTTCTGCCAAAGCTACATTTCCACCTTGTGAATACAAAAAACACTGCAAAACATTAACACAATCAGAGACTGTATGTCACATCCCCTGAAAACCGCTTTTGCATAGATGTACACGCCGGCGTCCGTAAATTCCAAAATCTAATTTGCTAAATAATTCTGTATTTCAATGTCCAAATGTTTTGCTTCACTGGAATAATTTTCTAAAGTCTCTGTGACACAAATGCTGAGTTATAAAGCCTTAAATAGGCTCACGAATAACAGGAAAAATTGGCTTTTTTTTTTTTGTATTCTGCACAAGGGGTTCATCCAGGAGGTGTTCCTTGGTGTGTCGAGTGACAGATTCTTTTCTTTTCCAATTCCCAGTTGTTCCAGTGATCCAGTAACACGTTAAAAGAATTCTTATGGTGTTGGCTTGTTTTTCCTTACACTTAAATTAGGGATTAGCAAGCCAATGTTCAAACTGTTTTGGGCACACTGTAAATACTCAAGGGTAGGCGACAGACTGAAAGAATTGGAGATGGGAGGATAAAATGGTCACTCAAAGCTAGTGGACACGATCGGTCATGTTGACACCGGTCCTCCGATTATCTCACTTTATGCCACAGAAACTTTCACAATCAGAATATTTTCTAAGCCAATTACTCTGCTGTTTTGGTCGACCAGTCAGGCACTAAAAACAGGAATAAAAAAAAAATGAAAAGGATGACATGCAAGGGAAACGACTGAGATTGGTTTCACTGAAAGAGTGCCAAAATCCCGTGTAAAGCATTTCAATTCTTTTTTTTTTTCTAAATGAAGGGTCAGAGCACGGTTTCTCTGCCATAAGGGAGCAAGCAAGAGTTGCTATACAATATGCTTATGCAGAGATATAATTTTCCTCAAATCCACAATCAGCTGAGAGAAGCTACTGATTGGCTACACAATTTAATCTCTCAATCCCACCAAAAGATGGCTAAACAGTCAGCATTCCATGTTTTAGAATTGTAATGAGACTTAAAATGCAATCGGCCCACTGTATCTCATTATTTAAACTAGAACGGGCACTCGGTAGAGCGCATACCTTCGCCGACGCCACTGAATCCCTCGCCACATAACTCTGAGGACCAATTTTTATTTTTCTAAATGATCGATGAATGACAAGAGTACGATATATTTTTTTTTACATCAATACGCCTTTAAGTTCGAAAGGTAATGACCCCCCTGACCTTTGACCCCCAACCGCTAAGAAGGGTATTGACCCCATTGTACCGCGTTTCACATCACAGGATCGGGTATATAATTCTGCACATTTTGGCGTTGGTTTCATGCCGATCGGATAAAAATTGACCGAGATATGGCCGAAAGTCGGTTTTGACCTTTTCGTGGCCTTGACCTTGACCTTTGACCCGATCACTCCCAAAATCTAATCGATTGATCCTCAGGTCATGCCAAATCAACCCACAAAATTTTATGAAATTCCGTTTGGTACTTTTTGAGTTATTCGATACACATACATACACACAGGCAGACAGACACACAAACAAATAAATACACGGGGATCAAAACATTACCTTCGTCAGCGAAGTCGCTGGCGAAGGTAATAAGAGTATTAGGTTTGTAAGCACTCAAAGACAGGATTTTATTTTAATAGAACAAGAAAAATAGTTTTCTTTAATTCAGTGTTACAGTATAGTGTTTGCAGCTAACAGCAAAGGGTAGAAACTTCTGGAGGAATATTTTGCTTCCTCCAAAGGCAGCAGACTTAGTCAGGACATTTACAGAAACATTATTTTTATCTGGTAGTACTATGCATTTTTGAAATTAGCATGAGTCTGTTTCGAGTCGCTATTCTGTAAAGATGATAAAAGAGATGCTTATGAACCAAAGAAGCAAGCCTCTCACGTTTTACAGTTCCTCACTGTTAAATTGTAGTTCCCCAAGAGTGGGGCCATTGCTATGTACAATACCACATGGCAGAACTGCAGTTCCCATGGATTAGGGCCCTAACTGTGTACAGCAACTCACTGTGAAATTACAGCTCCCTCAAAAAGGAGCCCTTACTCTGTACACCAACTTACTGTAAAACTGCAGTTCCCCAAGGGTGGCGCCCTAACTGTGTACAGTATCTCACTGTAAAACCGCAGTTCCCTCAGAGAGGGGCCCTTACTGTGTACACTAAGTTACTGTCAAACTGCTGTTTCCTAAGGGTGGGGCCCTAACTGTGTACAGTATCTCACTTTAAAACTGCAGTTCCCTCAGAAAGGGGCCCTAACTGTGTACATTAAGTTACTGTCAAACTGCTGTTTCCTAAGGGTGGGGCCCTAACTGTGTACAGTATCTCACTTTAAAACCGCAGTTCCCTCAGAGAGGGGCCCTAACTGTGTACATTAAGTTACTGTCAAACTGCTGTTTCCTAAGGGTGGGGCCCTAACTGTGTACAGTAACTCACTGTAACACTGCATTTTCCTCAGAATGGGGCCCTAACTGCATACATTAACTTACTACCAAACTACAGTTCCCTAAGGGTGGGGCCCTAATTGTGTACAGTAACTCACTGTCAAACTGCAGTTCCCTAAGGGTGGGGCCCTAACTGTGTACAGTAACTTACTGAAATCTCAGGTCCCTAAGAGGGAAGCCCTGGGTACAGTGCCTCACTGTAAAACCGCAGTTCCCTCAGAGAGGGGCCCTAACTGTGTACAGTAACTCACTGCAACACTGCATTTTTATCAGAATGGGGCCCTAACTGCATACATTAACTTACTACCAAACTACAGTTCCCTAAGGGTGGGGCCCTAATTGTGTACAGTAACTCACTGTAAAACTGCAGTTCCCTCAGAGAGTGGCCCTAACTGCATACACTAACTTACTGTCAAACTGCAGTTCCCTAAGGGTGGGGCCCTAACTGTGTACAGTAACTCACTGTAAATCTCAGGTCCCTAAGAGTGAAGCCCTGGGTACAGTGCCTCACTGTAAAGCTGTAGTTCCCTCAGAGTGGGGCCCTAACTGTGTACAGTAACTCACGGTAAAACCTCAGTTCCCCAAGTGTGGAGCCCTGAGTACAGTACCTCACTGTAAAACTTCAGTTCCCTCAGAGTGGGGCCCTAACTGTGTACGGGACCACACTGTAAAACTGCAATTCTCTCAGAGTGGGGCCCTAACTATGTACAGTGACTCAGTGTAAATCCTCAGCTCCCTAATAGTAAGGCCCTGTGTACAGTACCTCTCTGTAAAACTGCTCTTCCCTGAGGCCTCGAGGCGGGGGCTGCAGCTGTTTCAGGACAGTTCCATCCGGATGCTGCAAAATACCTGCAAAAGCCAAAAACAACACAGGTGCACCTTCTCAGCCAGATTTCAGCAATGATTAGGGCACCATCTTACATGGTGCTGCAAGGATAAAAAAAACACCATCACAAAACTGAGGCACAGTAGTGCCACAAAAACATGAAAATAATTAGCTAATTTTAATTTTTTATTTATGAGATTACCCCATGAGACTGTAAACCACTTCGAGTGTCTATGAGAATGAACACTGCATTTATATAGCACATTCATTCAATGGCTATTTGGCTGACAGGTGGGTATACTGCAAATTGACCGAAAAAGAGGTTGGTGTACTTCATATACCTGAGTACACAGTCCAGTACACCTCTGCACTCAAGTGAAAGGAGCAACAGCTCAAGGTCTGTGAGCGTAAGAAACAATCAAAATCAAAGCATACCTCGCTAGCGAGCTAGTTACGTAAAGTGTAAATTTGGATAGGAGTATCTGGGCCCCTCAAGTTGGCTCCATTGATGACACTCAAGTTGTTGATAGCTTGTTTGCAGTCTAGCAGCTAACTCACGGCAGATTTTTTCATTATGTCTTTTAGCTTTGCCTTATTTCAAGAATAAGCAAAATATATACATTATTAAAGTTATTATAAATTCACAAATGAAGGCCTGCTTCAATTTTTATGCTCAAATTCTTGTTTTGTCGGACCAAAGCTGCGAGCAGGAGGTGGATGCAGTTGGTAACGCCCATGCAGTCCTGAGCAGGGCAGCGCGAGTGAAAGCTCAAAACGATAAATCATGTTGGAGATTTTTCATCTCCAGATCGCCCTCTCGTCCAGATTTTTGGGTGCATGTGTTCAACATGCTGTGGTTAAATGAAGCATTTTCACGGATGTTCAGTGTCGCTTCTAGATCGTCAATTCCAATCCCTCGTCATACTGGCCTAGTTTTGCAGCCAAATTCTGAAGATCATCTCTTTGTAAAACATAACTGCATCTGGGGTGAAGCTTAGTCTGCCTCTGCCACCAGCTCATTTGGTTTGACTTGCATTTGAAAGGCCCCCTTTACCATTTACGCAATACAGTCGGCAAACTGGATCACATCGATGGACATTGACATTTAAAGCATGGGGGTTATGTTTATCATCGTGGATTGGAGGCTGACTGGGAGGAAGATTGTAAAATAAGTGTATGGGACACATTCAAGCGCATTTCAGCTTCAAACGGTGGTTCACCCTCTGCCCTTTGTGAACAAACCTGATTTCTGATTTACTCTTTTACACAAACCCATTTGGGAAATATTTTGCAGTCATTGCTCCCCCCACCCCTTGCAGAAAATCCCAACCAAAGCTGGATTCCAGACAGGATTTCGAGCCGCCTTAAGATTTCAGACGAGTCCCAGCTGCGTTTTCAACACCTTGAGCTTGGTCACAAGCGGAGAAAGAGGCCTTGAGCTGGACCAAGCTAATTAAAGCAGGTTAAACTTGTAGAGCAAGCTGATGGTCAACTTAAGGGACCACAAGCCAGCCAGCAGGTTGACCAGCTAAACCTGTTGAAAATACAGCTCAAACCAGCCCAACAATCTTTGGCTAATTACCCCACCCCACCCAAAGGGGGAGGGCAAGGGGTATTGTTTTTGGTTCGGTTTGTTTGTGTGTTTGTTTCTTTTTGCTGGTTTGTTAACACTTTAGAAGCAAAATTAATGGCCAAATTCATCCCAAATTGGGTTTAGGGATTCGCCACTGACCCAGAATAGATGCATATTGAATTTAGGAAAAGTAGGTCAAAGTATGCGTGAGGGGCGGAGTTTGTTGTGCCTGCACTACTTGTTTAAGCTGGTATTGTCAGCACAGTAGTATAAAGAGGCACATAATATTGGTTTCATCAAAAAATTCTTCCAAAAATTCTTATTATGAAATTAACAAAAGGAACAAAAAGTTATTTTCGATAGTTTGGCAATGATGACATGATTCATTGGAGCTGTTTTCACTGACCTAAAGTACATCTAATTCTTAAAAAAAAAAAAAATACTAGGCAATTCAGTGTAATGCAATTTACCAGGAAGGACGAATTACAGTATAACTTCTTGCTCTACAGAGGATGCAAAAACTAAACATAAATGCAAAACATTTGCACAGCATTCTGAAAAGGGTTATTAACTACATTAACCAAAAGTGATACATTTTGTGATCAAGAATTTGATGGATGAAAATAACACAAAGACAAAGCAAATACATTTTAGTTTTACATCGGTATGAGCAGAACCAAAGCTTTGATCTACAACAGGCACATCTGAAAACTGCAATCATGAAGTAATTTAATGGGTCAAATAGTGCTGAGCAAAAGCCTTTACTTTGCGTTTGTCCTTTAGACTCAGGCAACAAAACAAGAACACTTACAGAACCCATTGGTCAAAAACCCATTCTTCACAGATAACGTGCGCGTCAAGCTACCCAAAGTTATGCATTAACTCGGAGTACAGCAAAGTATGAGTAGTTTAAATCTGTTACAAATGGCCAGGTTGTCTTGCATCCCCGGACTTTAGCCAGGTGATAAAGCTCCAAGTCGGCTGACAGACAGGATCAGGGCTTGAAGCCTATTGGCACGGAAGTCAAATACAAATAAGCTCAACCACACAACGATGAAAAAATGGAAATGTATCCATCAGCTCACAGGCACTCAACCGACGATTTGCGCAAATTGAAAGCAATTTTCACAAGACGGGCTACATCTTGACAGAATCTTCGGATACACGTGCTTGCAGAGATACAAAATTAAATGAAGGGCATGCAGAAGTTAGTGAATGGATGCACCAACTTTAATAAGCGTCAATTCTGATCGATACTTACCTATTTTATCAACTCCGTGCTTGTGCCCAGCGACTTGATGCGGAAACGGTAAACATCCGTTCAAATGAAACTTTGGTTCATCCTGGAGGTTTTTCACACCACAGTTGCCGCTGTCTGATTTTAGTACCGGACTTCTGGTATCAAGACTGTCCAACTCTAGGGATGAGTCCATGGTCTGTTGCTCAGTCGACGGTTTATGTTGACACAGTGCAGCTCTTTAATATGCGTAGGCAGCGCAATGGCATACATAAGTTACTCTTCTATTTCAATAGAATAAAACCGACAAGGCACTCCATTTAATTAAAATCAATGGCTAGCGGACGCAAGTCCGCCTGCTAGCAACTGCGCCTCGGTAAATGATCATTGGCTACAAATCTAATGAGTAGGTAGATGGTGAATAACTGTCTTGAGTTACCCAAGACGTTGCCTAATTCTTCCCCGACGCAGGCTGAACTTGCGCATCCCCACAGCAGCACATCATCAGCTCATGACTGGCCACATCCTACTTACTCACGAGCAAAGCCAACGCTCCTCCCCGGATGTCTCAATGTGTGGTCACCAGTGTCACAACAAGTGACGAGAAGGCGTCATCATGCAAAAACCACTTAATCACCTTCTATTTTAGGTTTCGATTCAAATTTCCAGCATTCATGATGCATAAGAAAAAAATTCTCAAAAGCACCATGCCATCACCGAATAGAGCAATGTAGATTGACTTAACTTTCTAGAATAAGGCTTGAGCGAGGTTTTCAATACTTCTGTGGCGTCAGTGTTCACCCAGTATTGTTGCTACCATATATAGGTCAATTTATTTTGACTCGTACACTCCAGTCCGACATCTGTTATTAAAACATTAACTCTGCATCATAGCCCAACAGATTTAATGGTGATTAAAGTGCTTGGCCAATCTTGTATTTCATTCATTAAAATATAAACATGGGTTCCATTATTTGTGCAGCAGCGAGAGTACAGGCAGGACAGATGTCATGCTAAACTCGCACTCAACTGGAGTTCCCCCATCTCCCAGCAGGTTGCAGTGATTACTAATGCTCATATGCATGACGTTAAGAGTCTTACTTTTCCTGTTCGGGTTGAGACATAAATGTTGCTTTCGAACTGTGCCTGAAAACAATCTATCCTTGCACACAAACTGTGGAGACTAGGACAATGAAAAAAAAAAGCGGTGACATACACAATTCTTTTTCCATTAATTTAAAACAAGGCCAGTACATCCGCACATAAATCCTGCCATATACATCATCAAATCTTTTATCGTTAACCATCCCACCTTCGCAATGTGACTGACAATCAAAGCAGAATAAAATTCTGTTATATCCCTATAATCTGCACAGGTGGCTGAGCAGTTGGTTCTCAAGACTCACTCACTCACTCCCAAAAAAAAAAAAATAAACACACGTTAATCCAATTAATTTATTCATAATAGCATTACGAAGATGATTGACATTGTACAGAACAAATGTACCGATCCTCAGTCATCTTATCTTGTATAGTCTCTAAACAGGTTACTCTCACTTTTTTCCAAGAGATCCAGATTCCTTGTCAAAATTGCAAATGACAAACTCAATCACTGATGCCAAACATCTCCTGTATCAAAAAAAGATTATAGATAATAGATTATAGATAATAATAAATACAACCAGAAAAACTGATTTAGATTGCATATTAACCCTCTGTTGACCAAGTACCTTTCCAACTGTGTAAAAATCATTTCCCAAGGCAAATGCGTTGAATGTGGGCCAATATTTGGAAAAATAGTAATAAAAAAAAAAATTCGACCCTTTGGCCCACCTTTCCAAAATGTAGCAGATCTGCTACACTGGATAATAATGTGAATGGAAAAATTAAAGTGACGGACCATTCAAGTTATTCTCAAATGTTTATTTGGCGACAAGAAACAAAACCAACAGGGTGTCCAGGCTGTTAACCCTTTCACTTTATGTAGCAGATACGCCATGGTGGTTAATAGAGGGTTAAATATGCTGAATTATTACATTGCAATTACATTCCATAAGCCACACTGAGAAAATCTGCAGTAACAGCACATAACCAGTTTATTTTCCTCACTCAATATGCCAGCAGTCACACGAAATAAAAATACAGAGAAGAATGATTGACTGAAGCCAGTTTTTTTCCATCAGCATCACATTAAACAAAGGGGAAACAATGTCCAATGTCTAGAACAAATAACACCCCCCCCACATAACAAAATCATTTGTAATTAATGAAACCAAAACCATCGCCAAAAAGTATGAACTTGGCTGACAACACTGTTGACAAAGTGCTGATTTAATGAGCAAAAATCTGACAGCACACTCTATAGAGCAAATAAACGCTTAAGGTCTATATTGTTACAGTGCAAAAATTCAGTTAAGGTATAACCTCAAGTAATCAATGTAAGCACAAAAAACACGGGAGATGGGTCACAGGCATTCATTTCAATACAATAAATATTTCTATGCAAGAAATTAAGTGTGTAGAGCAGCATTTTTGGGAATCAAAGAGGTTTGCTTCTTCAGGCCTCCTTCCGCTTTATAATGAGGGGCCCGACATTATCTCCAGTCTCCTGATTGTGTTTCGTGTGGGCACCATCACAGAATGGAAACTAGTAGAGAAAAAACAGAGTATGGGATGAAAATGTCAACTTAAACATTTTTAACATTAACAAACATTACAATAACTGTTGACAACTACTCTAGCCAACTGAGGAGACCCGTTACCAAATCTTGCTTAAAGGGCATCTAAAGTAAATTCTCTGGCAGGATGTTGAATGTGATTTTACAAACATATCACTTGCTTTTGTTGACATCTTGCATTGTCACATGACCAATTTCATTCATCAACCAATGTTTTGTGTACACGTGTAGATAATCCTTCTACTTCGGTTCGTTTGTGGAGGTGCGGCTCGCTGACTGGCAAATAAACAAAAACAATGGGAATCTACTTCAGAGGTCCTCTAACCAACTAGCTGATAGTAGTTCTTGATGTCATCATCCCTGCTAATATTATGTAGCAAAATCTTTGGTGGCCAGATTTTACCAGTCGGCTATAGTCTGTTTAAATGTTGATTTTGGCCATATATTCAAGAGCACCTTGGAATGATGCTTATACTAGGTCCTGAAAACTGCGCATGCTCACAACTTTGAACAAAGTAAATCTATTTAACTGCAATTCAAAATCTGGAGGGCATTCTTACATTCCTCGTATCCCTTGGCTTAAACTTAAAATGGCTCTCTCAATTCTCCAATTTCCATAGAAAACTCCTTAATGTTAAAAGAGTGAATGAAATATATAAATATATTGCAAAACTAAGACGGATTGGCAAGGATGGAATCAGATCATGGCCTGCAGTAAAGCAAATTCACTTTCTAAGGCCGGAAGTTCTGAGCATGTGCAGTAATTGTGACACAGCTCCTTTAAACATTTGTAATTTGGGGGGGGGGGGATGATGTATTCACTTTGTGTCTCAGACACACCCCAATCAATGAACTGCTTTGTGAAATCTCTATTGATCTCCAATCATTCTGTGAACAGCCATTGTCTGTCTAATGGGCACCACAGGCTAACAGATGCAGACCTTTTAGCCCCCAAAATCAATGCCTTGATCCTGCTTCTCTTCCTCTCAGCCTGCAGTGCGAGGCAGAGTTTTTAGATTGCTTGGCCTCTAGGCCAGTCGGGCTTATGCCGTGGTTAGATGCATTTTTGGTGGTTTGTCATACGTCCATAAACTTTCTGTCTTGGCGCTCTAGTGCCTTCAGTTTTTTCAAGGATCCTTTTCATATTTTATATACCAGTATATGGGATGAAAAATCAAGGCAAAGTTCGATTTTGGCCATGTTTGACCAAGCGAGGCAGTGGCTTTGCCACCACTTTTCTCTTTTGTGTCCAATGTGTTGCATTGTAAAGATAATACCAGGGATCCCATTTATGTTAATGTCAAGCTATTCATCAGTATTCAAATACTGATTACATCTCAACGGTCTTTTATGTGACTTTTGAGGTACGTAGATGCTGGAATAATAATTCCCTTGTTTTAAATGCTCAGATTTAAAATTCTGCACAAAAAGGCACTTTAATTTACATTTCTGTTTTTGGTTTGGTGCATGACAGATGCTGCTGGCAAAGTGAAAGTTCACAAAATAAAAATGAGCACCAGTACCGCAGAACTGAGTCATGATGTGGGCTATGCATTTCTTCTGCGGGAGTAGAATATTTGTTTTGTAATTTTTGCTTGATTTTACAGAGGGCCTAATTCATCACAGCACAACCATACGAATGGCTTATGAACAGTGTAATTGTTCTTTGGAGAGGTGGGTGTGGGGGTAATGGGTTTAGCATCAGATTGGTTTCGGCATCAGCAGATAATCAAAATTATGATATTAGTACCAGCATCAGAAATGGAAAAACTGTCTCTTGCCACACAGAGTTACAACAAGCATGGCTTGTTGGCAGAATAGATGCCTATTGAATTTAGAAAAATAGGCGTGCAATGCACGGAATACCCCTCAGCCCGATGTCGAAGTTTTTGGAGACACCCGCCCGTCCAACCGCACGAAGGATAGCAATAACCCGTCAGCCTTTAGGGCTGAGGGGTAAAAAGTAGGTCCAAGTATGCGGAGGGGCGGGGATTGTAGTGCCTGGCACCACTTGTTTTAGTCATTTTCAAGGAAGGCGTTTTTGACTTTCTCATTTTACTTCTCTGCTCCATTTTCGGAAATCGTGAGAAAAACTGTACTGTGAACCCAGCAATGGGATTTGTATCATGACTTGAGAGTATCATTGCATCCCAAACAAGAGCCATCAGGCAATGGCGGATCCCCCCGGCTGTAGGTTGTGTAACCTACAGGTTGTGTGGACAGACGGACGGACCGAAACCCCCAAAAGGCACAACTAGACCATAAGAAGCTCCATACCAAATTTGGTGTTTGTAAGTGGTGTAGTTTTCGAGTTCTGGTCCGGAAACGATTTTATTACGGACGGGCGGACAGACAGACGGACACACTGATCGCTATATCCCCCCGCATTTTATGCCGGGGGGATAAAAATGGAATGGTAGTGCCATGCCTTTTTCAGGAATACAAGGTTCAGTTTTAGAACATTTAACATATTCTGAGTTAATCAGTACCACAATTTTTTGAGAGATCTTCAATCATGGATGCATCATGGACATCACAGTTACATCAGCCTTCTGGCGAGGGGTTCATAATCACCGTTATGGGGGTTCATTCTTACCTTCTTAGACCTCCAACACCGACAGTAGACTGCTTTGTCTCCCAGGTCCTCAATGTCAAAGGCATGCACCACTTTAGGGTTGTCTTTCTGAAGATCCGGGTTAACCCAGCACTTACTCTTATCTTTGGAGAAAAACGTTTTGTAGACCAGAGCACTGACAGCTGCAGTCCCAACAGCCAATGAGATCCCAGCAATCAATTCAGCTAAGGACAAAGGAGGGGGGAAAAAAAAAAATACCATCAGTGCATTTAGTTGTCCTTAAGTAACCCAGTTATTCCTCAGAAACCAGGTTTCAGAAATGTCTTGTAAATGAATAACTGGGTTAAGGGGTTGAGCAATGCAGGAGTAACCCTCCAACTTTATCATGAAGAAGCTGGAACAGGTTCCTCCCACGGGATAATTGAGGCTGTGCATGTCCCGCGCGATTGCTGTGTGTAGGGGAAGGACGGAGAGAGACAAGGCACTGCAAACATCGCGAGGCAGCAGTGCAACCACCCGCCACAAAAATAAACTCAGATTCTGAAGCTATTCTTACATTCAATGTACTTGCTGTAGCGCCTGTAAACACACTTGAAAAAGGACAAGAGTCCTTTTCAAATATTTTTATTATGAAGCACAAAAACAGCAATAGTACGAAGTTGTGAAGTAGATATCCTGCTTATTTCGTTATTAAAGCAAAAAAAAAATAAACACAAAACAGTAAAAGGCCCAACGTCACAAACATAGTACCCCCTAACAAACAAAAACATTAACCACATAAAAGACAGATGAAAACGGTAACAATAGTCACAGAAATGAATACAAAATAAATAAATAAACTAAACTAAACAGTGCCCACCTAACCCACCCCAACCCTGTGCAGTGCTACTTAGATGTACTGAGGACTGCCGCTTACATAGCGACTCCTAACTGTTCATCTTTCCCATAAATGAAATAATCTGATTCCACATCTTTTCAAATTCCTCCAATTTATCATTAAGGATATAACGAATCCTTTCCAGCTGAAGGGTATCAGTCAGCGTTGCAATCCATAGTTTGACATTTGGTACCTCTTTCCCTTCCAGAACAAAAGAATAAGTTTCTTTGCGCAAAGGAGGCCATAGGACAGTAGATGGAGCTGTTTGTTCCCTAGGTTTTTAGAGTATTCTGATGTCCCCAGTATAATCCACAATGGATCCGGTCTTATTTGAACTTTAAAAAGCTGTGAATAGCAGGAAAATATCGCAACCCAGAATTCCTGTAGCTTAGGGCAAAGTGCATAACTATGCAGCAAGTCTGCCTCCGCTTGGTTACATTTTTCACAAATTGGTGACACATCTGGGAAAATTTTATGTAACCCCACCTTTGAATAATGTAGTGGTTCTCAAATTTGGTCCTGGCGCCCCCCTGTGTATGCTGGTTTTTATTCCAGCCACAACTGCAATTCTAGGATTTTAACAAACTGTTGATTTGTTTAAATTAGGTGCATTTATGAAAATATCCACACTGGCATATATTGTAAATATTGGCAGAGGGAAACAATTTAACCAAACATTCAATCAACATAAATAATCAAAAGGTTCCTCATTGGTGAAACTCTTGACACATGGCGGCAATTTAATTGGCAAACAATGGAGTCACACCTGTTGTGTTTCCTGTTGATTTTATTTGGTTCAGGCAGGTTATTTGGGAAAAACTCAAAACACCTGTGTTCAGAAACCTAATTTGGTGCCAATTTTCTGACTTTCTCAGTCTAATTTGATCTGTTTAAAAATGTTTTCACCTGAAAATCCTAGCAATATTGAAAATTAAGCACAAGATGTTCAAGAGTTTTTATTCTTCATAGCAGAATGGACATTTCCATCCAAATGTGACTTAAGATGGTAAATAACTACTCTAAACATGGAATGCTGCTAATTAAAACAAAGTAACAGCTTTTTTAAAATCCTAGAATTGCAGTTGAGGCTGGAACAAAAACCAGCATACACAGGGGGGCGCCAGGACCGAATTTGAGAACCACTGGAGTAATGCAGCCTGTGCAAAATTTTAAACTGAATCAAACAGTGTCTGGCATTAAGGGAGCATATATTAACATACTAGCTGCTACCCGCTGTGTAGCCTATTAGTTTGTCGCTTTTAGATCGCATGAGGGAGAAAGGCCGTGTCTTCAATTGCCCCTTGATTATTCTTGAATTGGAAAACGTGTTAATCAAGTGAAACTATCTAAAATCAGCCAGGACTAATTTTTGTGAATAATTGCTGCTGAATTTTCAGGGGTTACACCTCATTCACACATATCGCTACTCGCCCATCGCCCCTCGCTGCTCGCTGAAATTGTACTCGCCGGCAGAAAAATTGTCTGCCGTCAGCGTCGGTTGCCATGGCTTCCCGATGGTTTACTTCCCACTGCAAACGTGTCAGAGGGATGCAAGTAGTGGCTGTATAACATACCAGCAGGTGCATACACGTCATTATCTGCCTTGGTGAAGATCGCTGACAATTCTAAATGCATAAAATTAACACATAAATAGTACCACTAATAGATCGCCTTTTCTGTTTTCTATTGTCAGCTAAGGCATGGTTTGATGTCCACAGTTAGCTGACAATTAGCTTCCATAAGCATATTCAGCTAAAGAGAAAAATGTAATTTAAAACATGCTCTCACCTGAAACGCAGATGATTGCAGACACTCTGTTCCATACGTCATCCTTTCGGTTTTTATTTCTAGAATTTTTGAGGGTGGTATCATAGAGCTCCGGCTGTTTTGAGATGGCTATTATTAGCTGCTCGTCAGACATTATGTAGGAACCAAAATTCTTGTGCGTTGAGGTGTTCAAACTGTCTGTGGAACTGTCTGTTCACGTCAAGTGAATCATCTCTATCCTCCATTCCCACTGGTAACTCGCTTCACTCGCATCGCTGACAGTAAAAAATATTTTATGTCCGTACCCGCCCACATCGCATCGCCAGTCCTCGAGTCGCCAGTCCTCGCCACATTCTGCTGGAACACGTTCACATTCCATTGATGGTTCTCGCTCAGAGATGGGCGAGTAGCGGTGTGTGAATGAGGCTTAACGCCAGCCCTGCGAGTGTTCAACTGTCAAATTTGAATTTGGGAGCTGTGAAGTTCCACTAATCAGAATGCTGCATTCGTGGACGAACGCGGTGCCCTGTCAAAAGCCCGGGTTTCGTGCAGGCTCTCTTATCACTCCCTCGGCACCATTGCAAACAGTAGCCTGCTCGCAGGTTACCTCAACGCCCGTTCGTAAGGACACTGCGACTCGTAGCGGTGCAGCCGGATATTGCTACACGCATCATCATCAGGTTATACAAGTTTACTCGCTACCCGGAGTGAAATTGCCATTTTTTTGCGTGCATGACCGTTTTCGTCATTGAAACCTGGCTTAGGTGCTAGTTTGGAAGCACAGGTATCACTGTGTGAAATTAGAAAAAAATCCATGCACAAATATGGCCGTGCATGGCGAACACACAGACACACACCGTCTTCCTAGATTTCAGGCCCTTGTCCCAGGTATCTTCAGTTATTTCTGTCCCCAGTTCCTTTTCCCAGTCCTTTTTTATACCTTCCATGTTCACTCTTTCATGATCTTGTAACACATCATATATAAATAAAATTGCACGTTTTTCTACTATACAGTCTCTGAGACACTGGTCCAATTTATCTGGTGTTGCAGTCTCAAAGTTGTCTAGTTGGGACTTCACAAAGTGCTTAATCTGCAGGTATCTAAAGAAATCTGTCCTTGACAGTCCAAATTTCTCCTGAAGCTGCTGGAAAGATGCAAACACCCCCCAAATATATAAGTCCCCAACACAACAAAGTCCAAACTCTTTCCATCGATCAAAGGCTCCATCCATGGTTGAAGGGATAAATGACGGATTTGCTGACACTGGCAGTGTAAATGATAACGCTCTAAGCTTGAAATATTTTGCAATTTGTTTAGATCTGAATAGTACTATGAATAATTGGTTTATAGTCGTAACATGATTTCTTTAAGGTAACTGGGAGACATGATGATGGCCCCAATCGAGTAGGGAAGACAGTCCTCCAGCTCCAAGTCCAGCCATCCGGAGAGCACAAGTCTCGTCCAGCCAGTATGAAATGCAATGAATGTTTGCCGCCCAATAATAATGCCTAAAATCCTTAAGGGCCAGCCCACTCCTCGTCTTACGTTTGCACAAATGCCCCTTTCTGATCCTATGCGATTTATAGTTCCATATAAATGGGAGAGTTATAGAATCTAACTTTTTGAAAAAAGTTTTAGTGAGGTATACAGGCAGATTTTGAAAGAGGTATAGCAATTGAGGGAGAAAGACCATCTTAATTGCATTTACTCTACCTGTGAAGGATTATGGAAGTGTTTTCCAGAACTCCAACTTATTCCTAAACCTGTTCAATATAGCCACAAAATTAGCCACAAAATTAGCCTCAAATAGGGAATTATATTTCTTTGTAACTTCTAACCCCAACTAAGTGAATTTGTCAAAAGCCAATTTAAATGGTATCTGTTCAAGCAGAGCTGGGTCTTTACAACGCACCGGCATCAGCTCACTCTTCCCCCAGTTTATCCTATATCCCGGGAAGGAGCTCAATAGTTCAATTGTCTCCAATATAACCGGCACGGAAGTCTGTGGCCTCATTATGTACATCAAAATATCATCCGCGTACAGTGATATTTTATTTGAGGTGCATCCCGTGTCATAGCCATGGATCTCGCTGCTTGCACGAATAGTCACAGCTAGAGCCTCTAATGCCAGTGCAAACAGCAATGGACTAAGAGCGCACCCCTGTCTAGTACCCCTGTATAAATTAAATGTATCCGAAACTGTCCGATTGGTAAGAATTCCAGCATTAGGATTAGTGTAAGGCAATTTAATCCATGAAATAAATCTTGACCCAAACTCAAATTTTCCGAGTACAGCATAAAGATAGGACCACTCTACACAATCAAAAGCCTTTTCGGCATCTAAACTCAAAATAAACAGATCTTCCTTAGGGTTCTGGGGGAGTACATAATATTAAAGAGGCGCCTGAAATTGCGAAACGAATGCTTGTTTGGGATAAACCCCGTCTGAACAGGGTGTATCAATTTGGCCATATATGAGCCCAGTCTTCTTGCTAAAGATTTAGCCAAGATTTTCTGGTCGGTATTTCACAAAGATACTGGTCTATATGAACTTGTCTGCTGTATGACTTTCCTTTTCTTTGGAATAAGCGTTATGGTGGCTTCATTTAATGTTGGTGGTAGTGCGCCAATCGCAAAAGCCTTCTTGTACATTTTATGTACAAAAAAGGACAAGAGACATTGAAATAATTCTATCCCGAGGGAAAATATTATCCACAGAAACGGAAAACAATATGCGAACATAGCAATGAGCAAAATCAGACATTTTTCAACAGTTCAGCTTGGATGCACGTGCAGTTGGGTTATAAGTGAGGTATTTTCATGGGCTCCATAATGCTTGATGGAAACACTGCACGCGTGAACATCGTATTTGTAAAATCTAATCACTTGGCACCTTTGTTAAGATGAACATCAACAAAATGAATGCTCAAAATTTCAAGTAACCCCACAGACCAGTGGTTCTCAAACTGGTTCCTGGCACCCCACTGTGCATGCTGGTTTTTGTTACAACCACAACTGTAATCTTAGAATTTTAACAAGGTGTTGATTTGAATTGGCTGCATTCCATGTTTAGAACAGTTATTTACCACCATTAGCTGCATCTTTATGACATATCCACTGTGCCATGAAGAATAAAAACCCTCAAACATGATCTGCTTATTTTTCCTTATTGTGAGGATTCGCAGGTAAAAAACATTTCTAAACAGATCAAACTAGACTCTGAGAAAATCAGTTAGCTACAATTGGGTTGCTGAATACAGGCATTTTGAATTCTTTCAAAATTATTTTCCTGAACTTAATAAAATGAACATGAAACGAAACGGGTGTGACTTTACGGTTTTCCAAATTGTTGGTTTTTGCAACCATGTGAGGAACCTATTGATTGTTTAAGTTGATTAAGGGTTTGGTCAAATTGTTTCCCACTGCAGTTATTCGTACTGGTCTCTAACATATCTCATTGTGGACGTGAAATTTTAATTCTTCATGGCATGTATAGATTTGTCAAATGTGGCTTAAGAGGACAAATAATTGCTATAACCATGAATGCACCTCATTACTTTTAACAGCTTGTTAAAGTCCTAAGACTGCAACTGTGGTCGGACCAAAAACAAGCATATACAGTGGGACGCCAGGACCGAGTTTGAGAACCACTGCCGTTGACCATCATCGAACGGCGAGAAAAGATCACTTAAAAAAAAAAAAGCCGAACCCTCAAGGAGTGATGGGCCAATCCAGGCGGAGACGGGCCGATCACTGCTTTTTAACGATACTTAATGTAGTAATGCGAGGCGCGGTTACTCCATTTCGTCACAGTACGCAGATCCTGAACTAGAAAATCCGGTTAACGTCAGCGAGAAGAAGGTGAACAGAGTCCACGAATGCAAAACATGTTCTCAGGCCCCCATGAAACTTGTAAACCGTATGAGTCACAAGCAATTAATCCGGCTCACAGCCGAGTCATGTGTCAGTCCTGAAATGCACGTCATGAAATTGCTACAGGGGATCATAGAAGATTCTGGAGGCAGCTGAATGTTCACACGGCCGGCTACGTCCCATACGGTCTTCCTAACGCGTTTTCATTGCCATTTTTGAACAGCTTGAACAACAAGTGAAGCATGAAATGCGGATCAACTATTCTCTACGCCATTTCTGAAGTGCATATGCCCGCATTAGCATAAACGTAGCTAACGTTAGGCTATGGAAGTTAATCTCAATGGCTTATGCAATGGTTTACTGATAAAGAGTTAGCAACCTACGATAAGGACTATTAGTCAGCCATACCCAACCAAGGAGACAAAAATAGCCGAACTGCTAGTTACCCATCTGGCTAATACTGACAGCAGTTGAACGTCGCAAAACAGCATTGTTATTTCTTAAAACTAACGTTACCCCTATCTTGTCATTTAATCTGTAACCCAGCATGCTAAATCGTGTAATCCCAAAAGAATGGGCATACCTTTGCTCACATTGTGTGAACTCATGACTTCAAATATCACCAACTTTGTTAGCTTCAACTCAATTTTCTTCCACTCCTTTCGCCTGACCTGACTCGTGCTTTAAATTTCTTTTTTTCTCTCTCTCTCGCCACTGGCCAAAGCTCAAGTCAGTCAGCGCGTCAGATTTCTTTCTTCTTCTTTTTATCTGTACTAATATAGATAACCACTTGAATGGGTATACCGCCGCCCGCTGTCGAGGGTATGTAACAAAACCGGAGTCCCAAACCCCCTACTGCAGTGGTACCCAAACTCGGTCCTCGCGCCCCACCGTGTGTGCTGGTTTTTGTTCCAACCATAATTGCAATTCTAGAATGTTAAAAAGCTGTTACTTTGTCTTAATTAGCTGCATTCCATGTTTAGAGTAGTTATTTTCCATCTTAAGTCACATTTGGATGGACACGTCCATTCTGCCATGAAGAATAATAAAAACCCTTGTACATATTGTACTTAATTTTCAATATTGTAGGATTTTCAGGTGAAAACATTTTTAAACGATTAAATTTGACTCTGAGAAACTCAATAAGCTCCAAATTAGGTTTCTGAACACAGGTGTTTTGAGATTTTCCCAAATAACCAGCCTGAACCAAATTAAATCAACACAAAACACAACAGGTGTGACTTCATTGTTTCCCAAGTAAATTGTTGGGTTTTACCTCCATGTGTCAAGAGTTTCACCAATTAGGAACCTTTTGATTATTTATGTTGATTAAATGTTTGATTAATCGTTTCCCTTTGCCGATATTCACAATATATCTCAATGTGGATATTAACATAAATGCACCTAATTAAAACAAATCATCAGCTTGTTAAAATCCTAAGATTGCAATTGTGGATGGAACAAAAACCAGCATATACAGTGGGGCTCCAGGCCCGAGTTTGAGAACCACTGCCCTACAGTCTATCTTGGATCAAAATTAAATGTTCCAATTTCCCTGGCACCTGACTCCCATCAAATCCTCTCGCCAAAATTCTCTGGATTTCACCCTCTGTCAAGTCCGAAATACCTAAAATGTCCATTAGTGCATCCCCCTTCGTCCTCTGTGATCTTGTCCCTTTTCAACTGGCACATTTTACAACCACAGAGGAGATGATATAGAGACTTTGACCAAAGTAATGAATGCTGAGAAGTTATATCTGTCCATATTTATTACTTCTTTATCACTAATGCCTCACTCTTTCCAACACTTCCAAGTCCGTCAAATTCTATCTTTGCCGGTCTTACTTCTGCCATCGCCCTTCAGGTAGTTTTTGCACACAACATTGTATCTCATGCTTGTGTCAGTTTTACCTACACCTCCATTGTCCTTCTCTCACACTGAACTGCCCAACTTCATGATTTTGTCCACAGTGAAAACATGAGACTTCCTCTATAGTAAGTTCATAAACTATTGTCACCTGTCAATAATCCTGACATTACAAACACTGCAGCAGAATCCTTTCAGTATAACATTAAGCAGTTGCTGTCATAATCTGGATAGACCATTTTGTGAGAGTTCTCCATCAAATCCTAGTAAAATTGATTTAGTCTCCTGCTCTTCTGTGGTTCAATTTTGCCCATCACACTCCCTCAACCTCCAGAAAACAGTCTGAATTCAATGATGATAGAACCCCACTGAGAATTCTGTCTTAAGTCTAATAATTTTTCTGCATCAGACTTCTATGCTTCAGGCATATAAAAACTGGACACAGGTTCTGCATACCAGTCCCATTGATGCTTACTGGAGTTGCTCAATGGTGTGAGAAACCAGCCTATGAAGGAATATAGGGCTTTTATTTCTACATTAGAGCACATGCACTGGGCATTTACTTCAAAGGAATAAAAACAAATAAAATAGTAATTCCTTCCTGAAGTTCATTACATTTTGGGGAGCTAAAATACAAAAAGGTGCTTTAAAATTTCTTGTAATTGCATCTGTATTGTTGATGAACAAGCTCCAGGAGCTCGAGATAACACAGGAGTTTACAAGAAATTGAATCCTTGGTTCTCCGGTTTCAGAGCTGTAGATAACTGAGGAATTCTGCTCTGTGAGGTTGGACACATTCCATATTTTTTGGACATTAATTAATTGCACAAATCCAAACTTAAACCACTCTCAGATGACCACACTTTAGGACTTTAAAACCTCTTTTTGTGCAGGGATGTTGATTTAAAGTACAATGAATGAGAGAGGCAGGAACCAAAATACTGTATGAGTACAAATATTGGTGATATCACATATCACACATTAATAAAATGCATTTGAAATACATGCGGGAGTATACCTATTTTTCCTAAGTGATTTACTCGTCTACTTAGAAGAGTGAGCCAACTTCTCCAGGGACCACCACACCACACAACCCAGCCCACACATTTAATATGAGATATCAGGGAGCCACCCTGGTGTAGTTGATATCATTTATTATTGACATATTCTATATGTGTGAAGTAAAAATAAACTGCTGGCACCTCCTTATATTTATGCGTTCAAGTCCATGAAGCATCATTCTAAAGCATAATATGTCACTTCAACTATTTTTTTTTTTTCATTTTCATTTGAATTTGCTCAGCTAAGTGCAATGCAGCTGGAATTCTTCGACTTAAGTCTGCCAGTGAAACCAGTTACTTGGCCTCATATCAACTCAGTAATTGCATAACTTTCAATAATCCAAATAAAATGAATAAAGTTAATAAATGTAATCTAGGTTGGGGCATGAAGGATATATTGCATATAAATTGAACACTTTTTCAAAATAAATGTAATTAATATTTAATATATTCTGGTTAATTCTGTTTCATACACAATACTGATGCTAGTCTTAGTACAGCACAAAAATGTGTATGCATCCATCACTCAAAGTATCCAAATAACATGCAAAGACAATTGCCTACTTTAAGTATGTAGTAGCCAAAAGATTTCATCGTGTAACATCTAGAGTACTCGAAATAACCCAGTCAAAATAACTGTAACTTTCAAGTTAAGATCTGGCCAACCCAAATCCCGAGTAATGATATTGATATTGGTCACCTGCATACTAACTGCGGCTTAACTTGCTTCAGCCTATTTTTCCTAGCCCACAAACGATTTTCAGCGAACTTTTTGAAAATATTTTTAATTCACTGAATACAATATCCTGAATACTGAATACAATATCCATTTTTCAGGAGTGCCCGCTATATCGTTCAGGGCCGACCCATATCTTAAAGATGAGCTAATACAACACGGCTTCAAGAGCATGAGTAAATTGGAAAACTCAATATCCCATAATGCAATTGCGATAACTTTTCCGAACAGGTGGCGGAAACAAAAGAATTTCCCCAGAATTCAAGACACACCTTTCGGAGCCTTTCGGGGAAACAGACAAAAGTCGGTCACGTTGACGAGAAGAGCCCAGAGGCTATAAAGGTGGCGGGTGTCGCCTGAACAGCAGGTATTTGGTCGTCATGGCTTTGAAGAGACTCAAGAAAGTAAGTCAAAACACTGCTAGCTTGTGTAAGATCGTTTCTTTTTCATTCTGTCAGCTAACATAGCTAGCCTCTAGTCAATGGCTAGCTGTTACCATTAAAATAAATAAAAAGTTTACCTAGCGCTACTTGATTGCTGTCAATTTAATTTTGGTAATTTGTCAGTCAGATTTACGTACCTTTGCGTTGCGAACGTCACATTGGCCAAATCGATCACGGAAACGGTTGTGCCGATTATAAATTATATGAACATATGAATTATATTCGTAACGGCACAGTTTGATGGCTATAGCCAGCTACTTGCCTCGTAGCTGAACAATGTCGAGAACTTTCCCTGTTAGCAGTCATGTTTAGCTAGTTAACGTTAACGTTGCATATCCGGAAACGTTTGCGTTGCCTGTGAGCTCATTAACATCCCATTTCTCTTGTCGCCTAGTGTTTCGGATTGTCCGACGTTAGTCGATTTATTTTGAAATCTAAGCCAAAATCTAATGGTTGCAAAGTCGAACTTGACATTTCAGCCAGTAGTTTCGCACTTTCAGTTTCGATGGCTTAAAGCCGCTTTCACATTGGTCGCGAAGCGAATTTTTCGCACGACAGATTACTTTCAAAGTCAATGCAAAGACGCGAATACACGCGTTTGTATTCAGTTTGTATTCAATGTAGTCAGTTTGCTGTGGAGGTTTATTTTGGATCATGGGGTCATGGTCAGTAGGGTGGTATTATATACTGAGTGCAAATGAAAACGCACCAATACGAAATCTGGAATAGCTCCACGGATTGATATGTGAAGTATGTACGTATGATGCATTTGAGATAATGAATGATTTAAGAAGACATGTAAACATCATTCAATTTCATTCACGATAATGTTATTGTGCGAGAGAGGTTTAACTGGTGTAGGGGTCAAACAGGAAAGTCAATAACGGGTGTGACCGCCATTTGCATTGACACATGCGGTGCATCGTCGTCGCATGGAGTTGATCAGTCTCTGGATAGTGTTCTGAGGGATAGCATTCCACTCCTGAACAAGGGCAACCTCAAGTTTTCGGATGTTGTCCATCTGGCGTCGACGTGAAAGACGTCGTCCAATTTCATCCCATAAGTGCTCGATAGGGGAGAGGTCAGGTGACAGAGCTGGCCACTGATGGACAGGGATGTTCTGCTGTGCAAGGTACTGCATGGACACCCTTGCAGTGTGTGCCCTAGCGTTGTCCTGTTGGAACGTTTGGACATCGTGGTGTTGGTTGAAGAACGGCACAACATGGTTCTGCAGCACCTGGTCCCAGTAGTAGACGCCGTTCACCCCTCCTCTGCAGATATGGAGAGGGGTTCTGTGACGGTAGCTTATTCCACCCCACACCATAACGCTGCCACCACACCAACGGTCCGTTTGAACGACACAATCGGCGTTATAACGTTCACCACGTTTCCACCAAACACGTATACGGCCATCTTTGTTCCTTAAGTGAAATCGTGACTCGTCAGAAACGATGACACCGTGCCATTGTCGTAGTCGCCAATTCTGGTGCCTGTTTGCCCACTGTAGACACTGGTTTCGGTGACGATCCGTCAATATGGGGCCGAAATAAGGATGTCGTGCTCGCAGACGGTTCCGTACGGTGTTGGGGTGAATGAATCCACGTCGTCCTTGGACTTGAGCAGCCGTTCTTGTCGCTGGTAGTGTTAGGTCTCGGACATGATCCCGTACGATCTGACGGTCCTGACGTGCTGTTGTCACACGTTGTTGACCCGGTCGAGGACGGCCCCGAGTGCTTCCCGTTTGTAGAAACCTTTGATGGAGTCTTGCGATCGTTGTGTGTGCGCAGTGTAGTCGTCTGGCAATTTCCCTGGTGCTGGCGCCAATTTGATGCATGCCTATGGCACGTTCCCGTTCAGGGGCTGTATGTCGCGGCATAGTGTCGAGGTTTCACAAGTGTCAGTGAAGAAGTGAAATTTTATTTGGATTCACATGCTTTTAAAGGCAATGTGTGCACAAATTCAGAGTAAAATTTTATTTTTCCCGTGGTGTGCGTGCAAGATGTTGCGTTTTTGCAAAAAAATTGCCTAGCGTTGCCTGTAGTGTTGTTGTATAAAAATTATATTGAAGTTCATTTGAACTTAAATATTGACTTTTTTCAAGTGGTGCGTTTTCATTTGTACTCAGTATATTAGTGGGCCGATAACCAGTTGATCGTGTAAGCTGTGCTCGCCCGTCATCAAGCAAAATGTTCAATATGCCCCTAGCGTTGATACTGGCAGATATTCGTGGTATAAGTAAAATTCGGGACTTAAACTAACCTAATCTGACAAGTCAAGCAGTGTTACTGTATCCATGGAGTGGGAAGCGCTTTTCTTATAGCACGATGTTGTGATGTTACATTAATGAGATATTTCATCTCCGCCAAGGAGGTGTATGTTTTTGCCGGTGTTCTGACAAATTTTGCTACCTATCAAAATATGCTACCTCGCGTTCTGCGCTTGCGCAAACCTGAAATCTCTGGCTGTTTCCTCGCTCTCATCTTAAATATCTTCAAAAATCATAAAATAGATTTATTTTCAGTGCGCATTTCGACCTGTAAGCGTACATATATTTGCATGTACACGCTGGGTTTTCCTGAAAATGCAGAAATTACATGATAATGGCGTAAATCGGTGCATATTTTCAAACTTATCACCTCATAACATCTGCTTTTGTTATAATAAGCTAACAAATAACAAAGTTACTATTGTAACCTGATTCATATTGCAATATCAAGGCGAAAACAAAGACTTTATAATCGCTTTGCATCACGGTAGCATTTTTTGACAAGGGAGCAAAATTTGACAGAACACCAGCGTTTGTTAGTTTGTCAGTCTGTCTGTTGGCAACTTTACGCGAAAAGTTCTGAACAGATTTTGATGAAATGAAGGAAGTCAGAAATGACACAAGGACCAATTGATTAGATTTTGGGAGTGATCCGGGTTAGGGCCCTGGGCAGAGGTGCTGCGCTCTCGGAGTGCTCTTGTTTACAATAGTATTCCAGCGGCCTTGGCTTTTCTGTTTATTTGGAGTGACAACCATTGCTTTCAAATATAGTGTGCTGGGCTATACGGCCTAAAATCCATGAATGGTGTCATGACTCAAATACTTATAGTCTGCTTAGTATATGTCAACACATTGCGATTGTGTGACCTGCTAGTCACGAGGTCCTCATACAGGAATAACTTGTGGTTCTGGTTTGGTAGAAGTGCTAACATGTGGCAACAAGCATATGTTTAATTGTGTGTTTATATTACAGGAGCTGAATGATCTCGGGAAGGATCCGCCTGCTCAGTGCTCGGCTGGACCAATTGGAGATGACCGTAAGCACTTATTTAGCTTTGGTCAGCCTTTTCATAACTGTTTGTTTGCAGTTGTCACTGATGGTTCAATGCCTTTTTTCTGTCACTTTGCAGTGTTCAATTGGCAAGCCACAATCATGGGGCCAGTGAGTAATATCATTTACTATTGTTTCTGTCACGCTGTTTAAAGACGTGTTCTTGTTGGGTGGCTGTGTTTATACGCTTTGGATCAGTAGCAGCTCTGAACCTACAGTTTTGCTCAATTAGTTCTTTTTTTTTTTTTTTTTTTAAATTTTAAAAAGATTTTAGGCATGTGCCGAAACTAAATTTTTCCATAATAATTGTTTGATATTTTATCACGGTTTATGGTATTATCACGATGGTGAAAAATTTGTGGCAGGGGAAAAATGCCGGACTCTGACTTACTTCAACTAAAGTTTATAATCTTTTGTTTTTGAACAAAACCCATTAAATGAAATTGAAGGAATAATATGAATAGGAATAAGAACAATATGAAAGCAATCTTTGCTAATTAACAATCTACAAATGCTAACCGTTCAGCTGGGCAATTCCACATGAGCATTGCTATAGTAGCAATTTTAAAAACGTGTTTCATATTAGAAATGTATAGGTTTTCTTGTAGAGGACTGATTACCAAATCAGACACTGAAAACCATTTTGAAATCGCTTTAATGGTCTTCTCAAAATTTTTCCCCTCCCCCTGCGATGTTTAAAACTCAAGGCAGTCCTCCACCAACCAAAGCATCTACTACAAGGCAAGGTCAACATTAACCAGGCTTTCTTTGTGTGAGCTGGCTGGCCAAACACTAAACTCAGAATCAGACATGCAATTAGTAACAGTGGCAGGTGTAAAGAAAGCCACAGTAGTTGAAAACCCTGGCTTTTGGCTCAGCTTGCCTTGCTAACCCACTAATCTTGCTTCGTAGTATACCCCTAGCCTGACCAGCTGCATCTATACGGAATCGGAAATGCCTGCATACTTCACGCCTCACCCTCTTCGAAGGCGTAAACGGTTTGGGAGGCTGTCATTTTGTCTTGCTGACCTGTAGCAAGTAGCACATGCCACATTGCAATTGGTTCATATCTGAGAGCTGGTGTCAGATGGGGCATTTGACTTGAGGGATCAGAAGGCTAATCCGAAAGCGAGTGCACTGTGTGGGCATGGTGGAAGTTGGGACTTAAACTAATTGCGGCTTATTTGATCGAAATAAAGCGTGGTATTTTTTTAAGCGACAGTATTATGACTTCTCCACCGCAGCTCTATCGTACAAAATGACTATCACAGTGTGCTGTACTGTACGCTGGCAAATGCATAATAGATTTACAGAATTACGATTTTGGTCCGTTAATTTGTCATTGCAGTTTTTAGGTTTTTTTTTTGTGTGGGTCCCAAGCTTGGAAGTTTTGTTCTGTTCTATTAGGATTCCGTTAATACTTGTCAGTTTGGCACCTGTGGCCATGTTATCAGGTGCCGCTGAGTCAGAGCTCTACCGGCTCTACTAGTTCTCCTGTTATATGTAGTCTGGCTTTCTTTGGGAAAATATTCACTGGTTGGGGTGCAGAAATGTCAGAGGACCTACTTTCATCCTTGGGACTGTTTTATAGCTGCTGTGTTAGAGTAAAGTTTAGTTTTGTTGTGTGTCATTACAGTTGATCAGTTATTTGGGGCCATAGCCCCAGAGCATTATGGGATTAAAACTTTGCAATGGACGAGATTTCACCGCAGTGTTTTCAATTTTATATGGTGTCAATAACTGTTACGGATCTTCGGACAAAAATATGTCAAACGAACAAAATAATACATTCTGGTGTCCCTGCGGACAAGTAAAGACTGAAATTACTTTTTATTTATTTATTTATTTATTTATGTGAGGAAGTCTCATGGTCAAAAGCTTTTTTGTTATCTGTGATGAATATCCTTGATACATTTGGACAACTTTGAAACTAAAGCAGCAGGTCAGTGTTGAATAACATCCACATGCTTTAAGCTGCTTTTACACCGGACGCGAAACAAATTTTTTGCACGACAGATTGCATTCAAAGTCAATGCAAACGCGCGTATTCGCGTCTTTGCATTGACTTTAAATTTAATCTGTCCTGCGAAAAATTTGTTTCGCCTCCAGTGTGAAAGCAGCTTTACTCCGCTTTCTTTTTGAAATGTGGGTTTTTTTTTTCCAATAAAAATGAACAGCATTCAACTGTTTAAAGAAAAGCATTATTATTATTATTATTATTATTATTAATTGAGGTAGAGTGAAATGGGTTTTGTAACTCTGTTCTCTCTTTACATATTAATAGAACTGAATATTTAGGGGGTGTTTGAAAGATCAGCAAATATTAAATGCTGGCAGTATTCTGCAACTTGAAAACATACTCTGGTGGGGAAAGGGATAAGAATGAGCAGCTTGCTCGGAGTTGGGGGGGGTTGGTCGGTCAGTCGTTGGTCTTATTGTGTCACCAACACTGGCGCTTTAACCTCCAGTTTTTCATGTTCCATTCAAGCAGTGTAGCCAATGGGACAAGGAATGTAGTGCGGCAGCTCAGAGGCTAATGTCTGATATCTCATCTTCTGCCTCCTCTTCCAGACAGACAGCCCATACCAGGGGGGAGTGTTCTTCCTCACAATCCACTTCCCTACAGACTATCCCTTTAAACCTCCGAAGGTCAGAAAATCTCCTTTGTTTTGTATCGTAATTGACATTAGCCAGCTACAGGTGTGACAGTGAAAAGCAGTGTTTCGGTTGTCTTGCAGGTAGTATTCACCACAAAAATATATCACCCTAACATAAATGGAAATGGGAGTATTTGCCTGGACATCTTGCGTTCACAGTGGTCCCCGGCACTAACTGTATCGAAAGGTAAGGCTCTCTGGCGGATTTGTCGGTGCTGTCTTGCGTGCTGGTGTTAATGCAATTGAGTCTGTTCCATTGGCTTTTTGTCCCCATCCTTCAGATATGGGCCATAAATTATAATTATAAATTAAGCAGCAGGCTTAATTTCCTCAAAACCTGAAGAATTTCCCTCTGCCTGACGTAGGGAAGGCACTGAAAGTAAGTCCTCCCCAGTATATACTAATTAAATTGAAGAGGTTGGATTCATGGCTGGAATAAATGCATGAATTTCTCTCCTCTGCTTGATACTAAAGCTCAATATTTGTGTTTAAGCTTATTAATTACCCGGTTAGTGCAATTTTTTCACATGAGATGATGTAACATGTAGAGGCATTACTTGCATTGATAAATGCCCTGTATTAGATTTTGTACTCATGACTAGGAAGACTCCATTTTGGTTGTGGTTGGATTGGTGCTTTAGAACCTGCTTAATGTGCTACACCAATGTCTGATCTGATGTGCCTGGCTATTGGGATGGCGCACTTGAGATAATTGTGTTTTTTTTTTTTTTTTTTTTTTTTATATAAACACTTTTCAAATATTACTTGCATTTCTCAAACCCAATGTATTCTTGGGTCACACTTTATTTGAAGTGTTGTTCATGAAGGCTTTATAAAGCATGTATAATGCCTTCATAAATGAGACATAATGTCTTCATAAATCATTCATAATCGAATGTCATGCTTTGTAAAGGGTGAAATAACACATCCTTATGCAACATGTGATGCCAGATGTGACAATGACAATGTCACTTAGCTGAAAATGTCACCCTTTATCGCAATTAGCCACTAGCTAAGTGACATTGTCAGTTGTATTACATCTGGCGTCACATGCTGAAGAAGGATGTTATTTCACCCTTTACAAAGCATGACATTTGCTTATGTAGGACTTATGAAGACATTGTCTCATTTATGAAGGCATTATACATGCTCTATAAAGCCTTTATGAACAACACTTCAAATACAGTATGCAACAATAGGTCACACTTTATCTTGGTTTGAATGTAGTAGTTTAAAGGTGTACCAAGTAGGTTTTGTTGGTTGTGGTATGTAAGCACAACATTCAAAGTTGGCCCTTCCTCTTGGGCTTCAACCACACCAGGAACGCCACACTACCTGGCCTTCACACCCTGTGCACTGTTATTGGCTGAGAACTACACACCCACTGCCCAAAGTTTGACACCCAGACACGTTCCATGCAAAAATTGTACTCTGTATACCTTTGAAAATGTTTTGACGCATTTCTGCAGTTGTCCAGAATGCCTGCAACTGATGTAACTTGTGCGTGGCTCACAAAATGGCGGTTTTTGATTGTAATGTGAATTTGATTCCTTGTCAGGAAAGCCTTCTGACTGCCTTTTAAACTTGTTTTCCAGTTCTCTTGTCAATATGTTCATTGCTTTGCGACCCGAACCCGGACGATCCTTTGGTTCCCGATATTGCTCACATCTACAAGTCTGACAAAGAAAAGTAAGTTTCATTTTATGTGATTCAGTAACAGATAAACCAGTTTAGATTTAGATTTAGACTTGTCATATTATAAGCCATTCAGCTGAAGAAATCATGTTTTCTCGATGTCTTTCAGTGCTGTTTTAGCATGTGCAATCTCTTTAAATTCTGGTAAATTTCATTTTTGGATCAGACTGAAGACTTTTACTCTGTATTAGATTTTATTTCATATTATTCAATCTTTAAACAAGGACCCTTTATCTGATAATATTAAGTGCGTGCGTGCGTGCGTGATATTTGGATTCATCTGAAATGGATTTTTTTTTTTCTTTTGTTATTGACAACAGGACAATGTAGGGTGGGAAATTTGAAAATGTTCAGGCTACATTTATAAAGTCACCTCCCCATTACTGTGACTGGAATTTTAAAACTGAATTTAAGTTTCTTCAGTCAGTGATAATGACACACTTAATTAACAAATAATTGAAAGTGTACTGAACCTAAATATGTCCTTGGATTAATGTGAGAATTTCCTGGCCAGTCAAGTCATTCACATCTTTCACAGTATTTTTTTTTTTTTTTTCCAGGTACAACATGCTGGCAAAAGAGTGTACCCTAAAGTATGCAATGTGAAATCCTGAACATTACAGAGAATTTTAAAAAGTGCTCCGGGTAAAATGATAAACATTGTTCAACAAATGACAAACTGTTTAATCATGGCAAACTGTTGATAATATTATTATTATTATTATTATTATTATTATTATTATTATAAATTGGTTGCCATAGCTGGAATGAGCATAAGAATTTTGTAGGAAAATATTCCTCTGTCCAACATAAGAAGCTTAACATTTGTATTTCCTTTTGTTATTGGGGCATTTTGTGTTGAATTCCCATTTGAAAGTATTCATTTGCATTGCCCTGGTCATCCCCGAGTCCCTCACTCTTCTCTCGCTTTTAGTATTTCCTCCGTTCTGTATAAGATTTTTATTCTAAAAGCTATGCTGGATCTATTTTTATTACTTTGCATTAAAAAAATATTAAAAAGAGAACCTGCTGCTCTGTTTGTTTTGCTGAATTCACCGTTGCAAAGCTGGAACCTGTCCAGTATGTATGAAATTCTGCGACTGGCTGAGTCCGGAGTGTACCCTGATCCCCCTTTTTTTTTTTTTTTTTTTTTAAATCATGGAATGATTCTTGTCCTCTTGTGTCTACCCGTCCATCCGTCTCACTTCTTTTCCAGTCCAGAACCCCTGAATCGTTCAATATTTCTCAATGAAATTGTTTGGCTACATTGTATTGTGTAGATACTTCTGTCTGTCCCTCCACCTCGTTTTGTTTCCAGACCAGATATCGGCCATCCCGTGGCAGTGGATCTGAGTATTTTATGCATGTTTTAAATGAATTGCCAAGTATGTGTTCCAGGCATGTACTCAGTTTTCTCCTAGTCATGTTTGACTTGGGTCTGCTGTGAAATTTTTGAATGCATTCTACAAAGTTATTTGAGTCTGAGAATTAGTTATAGTATGGTTGAAATAAAATGTACATGTTAAACTTAACTTTCAGCAACTCGACCAATTAGAGAGGACCTTTCCCACATGCCAGTCTTTTCACATTGATTGCTCCAGAAACAAGCATGCACTGGCCATTGCGATATGTGAATCTAGTTTTCTGCCTTATTGCTGACTAAAATATTACCTTGTTCAAATTGGCAAGATGACCATTTCAGCTACCCCTTGACCTGTAAAAGAAATTAAAAAAAAAAAAAAAAAATTGCCCTGCCTGGTAAATGTTGAACAGTGCAAGCACACGATTGTGAATTTCAAAATCCATTGAGTGAAGGCTCTTGAGTTAAATGCAGAGGACTAACATAGTGGCACATTTAGCAAATTTTGGCTGTAAAGTTCTAGTTTCCAGTAGTGGGCCATTTCTGCATTGCCTTTAACTCTAGTATTAAATTTCTGTGGGACAGCCATTGCTGTGAAGCTGAGATTGTGATTTGAATTCCTTTCCTCCATGAGGCCACAATAAAACTGTTCTCAGGTGGCACTCTAGCCCAATGATTCCCAAACTCGTTCCCCCCCCACCAACCACAACAGCAATAAAAATTGACTCACTACTAATTTTTCTGTTTGTGCTTTTGATTTTTAGATTACTTCAATTCTGATCAACATTACGATAGAAAAATAGAATAATGCGAGGAATACATGAAATCCCCAAGCTCATATTTTGCTTCTTGCAAAATGGCCGACAATATCCTTTCACGATCTATCAGATGGCTATGATTGGTGGCCGGGTGTCTGGACTTCCACTAATTAGCAGCCCATTGATTCAGGCCAGTATCAATTTGATTGGAGATTATTTGCCTGATTTTATGCGAGTATATGTTTGCAATATAGCCCAATATGCACAAGTCCAGACATGTAACTGAACATTTCAGGCGACGCTATTTCTCATGTAATATGATCCAAATTATGAATAGCACCTAGTTTGAAAAATTAGCTTTTTATAATTAAGTTCTACAGGGAAAAGGACAAATCGAAAATGATACAAGCCTTGATGTGGGGCTTCAGCGGAATCTACACCTTAAGACCCTTTGGAAGTTCGGAGCCTGGGCATCAAGCGTAACATCAGTGGTTTTGGCAGCTTGAAGGGGAATTACGCAATGATAGGTGGTGATAATGTTGCGGTTGATAGGCGCAAGCCATGATCAGGGAGAAAATGCACTTCATGTCAGAACTAGAAAAGCACTCGGAGAGCGCAGACCTCCACCAAGCACAACATTTCCCTCCATTTTGCGACTTCCACCATAGATATTAGTCTTACATTTAATTATCTTCATTTTTAGATTCCTTGACCATGAAAACATGGCAATTTGATTCATAATTCTATATCAATGTTAGTTCTACAGCGTCTTGGCTGTTGAAACATGCAACAGACATCTTTATAGCTTCATTTGTTGTTTTTTTTTTTCTTATGATGCAACATTTCCCCTCATGTTGTGATTTACACACAAATATATGTTCTACATTTATTTCATCTATTTTTTCAGATTCCCTGACCAAGAAAATATACCATTAGCAACTGAATTCATAATGATATCAATATTAGTTTAGTAGTTATTCACGAAAATCAAATTTTCCGTAATTGTGACTTTCTTCTGGGTCTAGTTCCCTGGCTTTTGAAGATACAGTAAATCCGGTGACACCTGTCTAATTCCTCAATATCTTTGCTATATAATGGTGTTTGTCACATGTTTGTTGCTTCATTTGTTCTCTTCCTATAATGAAAGTTCCGAAGGTCCCCTACTTTCATATTCTGGATCATAGTGTCTGGAATTATTCCATTTACAGGATCAGTCTTTGATATGTTGTAGAACATGTTCAAAACTTGTCCTGTATTTTTTTCCAAGTGCCCGGACCATTTTTGGTGGAGTTATATGCTTAAATGTCGAAAATGGCCCTATCTCCCAATGTTAAAGAATCCTTAAAAAAATTCCTGGATCCAGACGGAGATCCGGATCACTTCCAAAATCTAATAATTTCTTCATGCCAATCTGTACAATCCCTGAAAATTTCATCAAAATCTGTCCATAACTATTTTGGAAACCAACAGACAAACAAACCCAGGCAAAAACATAACCTCCTTGGCGGAGGTAATGATACCAGCGCAAAAAGAATTGCCTGGGCTCTACGTGCCGACTGACCTGAAAACATTCTGGGTGCCTATCTGGCCATACGGAAGAGCGTCGGGGGAGTGGCCTAAAATGACCACATGTTCAGTGCAGGCATCACAGATACACTGCGCTTGCTCCAGTGCACTAACTCATGCAGCGTTGACGATTTGATATGATAAACTTGATTTCAACCGGAGCCAACGTGCTATGTCGCCAGCTGCGTCTTCCTGTGAATACCCTTTTTTCACGGTAAGAGCAATGCATTTTTCACATGTTCAAACGCCATGAGGCCCAGGGATAATCGGATTCGCATTTTAGGTTGCAGTTTGCTTCCTTTGTGGCATTGGGTGGCAGCAGCTAAGTCCTTTCAAAGTATACACCACGATTTGTCCATTAACTATGTGCGATTAAACTACATATCAATCTTGTGATTATTTAAGCTAACTAATGGCTAATGCTAGTATGCTGGCAACCTTGGTCGTCAACTATGTTTTTAGCTATAACGTCTATTAACTGTAGCTGTGCTAGCTAGCCATTAACGTTACCTTACTCTTGCACGTTTGGCAGACAAGGTGAGACATAACGAGTTGGCTAACTAAACATAACTCCTGTTGGCCATTGCCTGCAAAATGGCTGGATAGCAAACTTAAAAATTGTGCATTTTCGGAGAGGATTGACATTGACGCAGTAAGAGTATTTCATGTTGAGGATGATGACTACGGGCAAGCCATCACCAGTTCGGAAATCAACGATCAAACTATCACTGCTGAAACTTTGATGCGCAAATACAGCGGACAGCGCGGTAGTAAGGTCACGTGATACAATAGCTGTCCAAAAAATCGGCTTGTTGAAAGAAATTACCGAGGCTTATTCAACGAAAGAATGCGTGTATTTTGTAAGGGAAAACATCGTGAACAACTTCCATAATTTTGGTTTGAAAAGGATTTTTATTAATTTTTTCAATACATAGTTGATATTTTGTGCAGATTGAAATGTGAAATTTGGGATAAATACTGTTACTCCAGATGATGGACAATTGCATGTCACTGTAATGTTGTATTTATAGCAAAATAGGATTTTTATTTATTTCTTTTTTCAGTAAATAGTTGATATTTTGTGGAGAGTGAAATGTGAGATTTTGATGAACTGCTGTTACTCATGATGATTAACAATTGCATATCACTGTAACAATGTTTTATTTAAAGATATTTCTGGCATTAATGACGGAATCGCCATAAGAATTGGTCATTTTAGGTGGACAAAAAACAAGAAAATTCAAGCGGGGACTATAATATTGTGTAATTCAAAATGTTTGTGGAAATTAGTGGGCCCAAACCATACTGTACACGCTGTAGTAAAAGCGAATTCAATAAAGAGAGAATGCATGGGTGAATCATCAAAAAACAGCCATCAAAGTATGCGCTTTGCAATTTGTGACGGTTAATGCTTGATTTCATTTCTGAATACAGGGCTTCCTGCGCTCGAGCACGCTTGGTACCAGCTGTTCAGAGTTTTAGCACCGGTGGATCTGATGGCCCGCCGAAGATCCCGGCAACTGGATACATAAGGTTCTTAAAGCAGCAGCAAACTGAGCTGTCAAAGCAGTACCCAGGTAAATACTGCAGTGTAGATCACAGTACAGTGAAGCCTAAGGTTTTTCGCAATCTTCCATCTGCAAAATCCCGAAAATACTCCGTCCTCCTGTCAGACACTGAAAAACATGTATGTGTCCTATCCCTTTCAACAGTTGGCATGTATTTTCTGAATAAAAACAGCAAGTTAAGAAGTGCAACTTGGGTTTTGAGTTCTGCTCAGCATCATTCTGAAGTATTCTCTCTTGCGAGTGATGTCAGCTGACTGAATTGAATGTATTTAATCTGAACCCCTTTCTTTTAGATGTTAAATATGTGGAGATAACTAAAAAGATTGCGCAGCTGTGGCAAGGTCTAACGCCTGAACAGAAAAAGGTAAGGATTTGTGCTCCTTTTGCATTCATTATGCCAATAACTGGAGGTAATTTATTCATATATTGACAATTTTGGGATTATAGAACAACCCGCAGGTTCATTGATCAGGCAGAGTTTAACAATGTTAATGTTTTGAAATCAATATTTTCCAAATGAGTTAAATGTATTTGTCTTAAGACTTGACCATGTCCCCCGAAGTTTGATGGACTTTGGACAAAATTCAGCTCAAGTATGATGATTCTGCTCATTGGCTGCGGTCCGATCTGTTTTTTTGTGACTCATGCTGGTCTTTGTATGTGATCTGTCATTAATATGAACAGACCTCTGCCCTAAATTTTCCCACATGTTCCCATTGAGCTGCTGAAACCAAGGGGTCAAATTTGTCAGGATAAACACCTGTGCGTTGATATGTAACACGTTAGAAGAAGAAAGAAATTAAATATTTTCACTGGGAAAACATAGTTACAGGTCATATCAGATGCTTATCTGGTACAGTACCATATGAGGAAGTGTCCCAAAACAGAACTGAAAAGATCTGATTTTGTGTCCACTCTGATTTGAAAAAATTAGATTTGTGCCTCATGTAGACCAAAGAATTAGGATTCATCAAGTTGCATGAATGCTGCTTTAATTCTGAGTTGGATGAGAGAGCCTTTCAGCTATTGCTCGTCATGCAGTCTCTTTCTAGGAACTAATGTAGTGGCCCTTCGTTGAACTTTGTCGAGTTTTTGTCCCCCGCCGCGCAAATGTGCGAAGCGGCGGGACATAGTATTCACGACTGTCCGTCTGTCCGTACGTACGTACATCCTGAATCCTTGTCAGTGAGATATCTCAAGAACGAATTGACGGATTTCCTTCAAATTTCATGTCAACATGTATTCGGGTGGTGCCCCGGCGCCAGTCGATTTTGGTGACCTTCGCGTCACTCTCAAGGTTACACCGAGACACTTCATTTTGACACCACTTGCCATTTCCTGGCGGGGGACTAAGACACGTTAGTGGCAAATACTTGTTGTAAATAATACACTCGTTGGTTGAATCTTCGCAAGTTCAGAACAAGGGCGGAGGATACCTGGACATGAACAAGCTTAGAATCTTCCTGATGAGCACTCGTCTGGCCAACAGGAGGCACTTGAGCAACGAATAAAGCTATTTATTTTATTTCCCTTTCCTGACAGTCCCTTCCCAATTTGCATCCCTGTAGCGCAATAAGCCAATTGTGCGCTACTTTGAAAAAGCTGCCGACCACTGCTGGTTGGTAGGACCGGGGCTCGATCCCGCGACGTGATTGTCACTTCCGCACTGCAACGCCGTGCCTTGACCGAGTGAGCTATCCGGCAGCTGCCCAGTGTGTTTTTAATAAAAGCATTGAGTGTGTATGCTGTGTTTTCTTGAAGCCGTTTGAGCTGGAAGCACAAGCGGCCAGGGAGAAGTACAAGGAAGAGCTGCGGCAGTTCTACGCCCGCCTCTCCCCCGAGCAGGTCAGAGCCCTGAAGGAGATGAGGCGGCAGAAGCAAGAGCGGAGGAGGACCATCCGGATGAAGAGGGTGAGAAAACGAGTGCAGTTTTCAGCCAAGACTAATTAATCTCTCCTGCAGCAGCGTGCAGTGATTCCCAGTGATCAGGGGAACTTTCTGCCGGGCATCACTTTCTGCAAATTTGATATGACATGTCTAACACACACAGATGATTCTCACGAAATTGCATTTTTTAATCCCCCGCCGACACGAAGTGGGAGGGGGATATAGGTTTGACCTCCGTCCTTCCATCCGTCCGTCCGAGATGAAGGGGACAGCTTTTCTCAGAAACTACTACAGTCACAGTAACCAAATTTGGTGTGTAGCTTCAGATCATAAAGGCCTTGATCGAGTTTGAAAATAAGAAGTGCGCGATTGGTGGGGAATGTTGTAGACCATGTCGACCTGTTCATGTCTGTAAGGATTTGATAGTCTCTAAACTACTAAAACAATCATACTTTTGCTCTTAATTAATTGAAAATGTAATTGTGTACATTGTATTGATTGTGGTTGCATTAAACCTTCTGTTCTGTGAGGAATTGCTCTTGATTCATTGTTTTTTTTGTGAAGTCAAGGTTAATTTGTCAAAATTTACACTGCAGGAAAAATTTTGTATAAAACATGTAATTTTGTTATGGTAATGAACACAACTAAAGTTATTATATCAATAAACATTTTTCTGAATGTTCACACTATGTGGCTATTCTGAACTATTAATAGAACATGCATGAAAAAAAAAAAGTCTACCTTTCATACTCAGTTATCATCGATTGAAAATGCGTGACAGGAATGAACTTATTTGGTCAATGTCTCAATAAAACATTCTGAAAATGTATTCATGAACATGTTTTTTAATGTTAATAGAAAAAACTAGCAAAATTGACCTAAAATTGTTTTTGCAAAAGTGAGGACAGTTTCGTGAGACTCACCCACAATTTATTGTATCTTTCTATGTGGGCCAAACTCAGGAGCTGACGGTGCTCGGAAAACCCAAAAGGCCAAGGACTTCCTTTAATATCTTCATGTCGGAGCACTTTCTGGAGGCAAAAGGGACAACCATGCAGGTACTTCTATACAGGCTTTAAAGCTCCCAATTTTACCCGCACTGTCTCTCCTCATTGCGTCCTCCAGGAATTTGCATGCAGATCCACTCATTACGCCAAAGCTGCGTTCAGTCTGTTAATTCAAAAAAAGAAGAATAAGAAGACATATATGTCATGCGTAGTCATCCATTACCGTCGACGTATATATCAACAGAATCGGCGACAACGCCGTCTGCAGCTGTGCTGATGTCTTTTGCGTGGGCATTAGCCCGGTCATCTTATAACATTATCGGCGCAAACATTTTAAGTAGGCTGTATCTTGATAAAAAAACGTAACATTACCACCAACAAAAATGACCATTTTGAAATTAAACGATAACAACATGGCTTGTCCGCACCTGCTGGCTATTGACAAAAAATGTATGCAACATTGAGGTAAATAATCCATAAAATGTGCCTAAACTAAGATAATACTATGGTTTTTGTAATATTTATATCTCTCAACAAAGAAATTACTTACATTTGTTGCTCGCTTTCTTTGCAGCTTTCGGTGCCATCTTTGTTTGGTGAAAATACACAATGCATTCTGGGTAGCCCTTGCTCCCAAGGGTGGTGTCGGAGAATCTCAATATTGAGGGCTATACAGCCCTTAAACTTGTCCCTCAACTTAACATTCTGAGAATCAGGACAGCAGTAGCACTTCGCGGGAGTGCGCATTTTTAAGATGGAGGGTTAAGACAGGAATTGGAATTCACCTTTAGTATCATCTAGCAGTTAGTACCCAACGTGACTGCTTGCAATTCAATAGGCCATCCCAACATTTTCTGAGTTGGGGTTGTACTAACACTTCCACCACCTCCAAACTTGTCAAAAACCTGGCTGTCGCGAAGCTGCTCAGGCATTTCATTTGCTGGATATTAGTCTGCCTCGCTGCGCTCAATGGGCTGCATTCTGGTCTTGCATCTCGGGAACATCTGTGTGAAATTCCAAAGTGCAGTGAGTGCATAAAGGCTTGAACAAACAAAATGAATATTGCGGTAACATTAAGACTGAGCTTGGAAATCAGTCTAGTGTTTCTCGGCAGAGTATTTCTCAGCTTGGTAATCGCCACTTAATTGTGCATGTAGAGCCCAGTCACACGTCCCTATTAGGGCTGCAAGCACCTGCGCGTTCTTTCAAATGATAGCTGCTCAGCCAGCGCATGTAGCTGAGGTACAATGGATTTAGTGGCCTAGCTGAAGCAACTGAAAAGGCACTTTAAATGATAACTGACTGACTGAATGCATGAATGCCTGCATGGCCTGAAGAGTAGTGTGTTGAGGCCTGCTGAGCTTTACTGCGCTATGGGTAAAAAAGGGGAAAAAATGGCGAAAATGCATGCAGCCTATACATTTCTTCCTTGACTACTGATACAGATGTGGTTAAAAAAAAAAAAAAAAAAGTGCAAATACCTGCACGATATATCAGTTTGGCTCGAATGTATACGGTGTTTAAGTCCCTCAGTATTTCTTTAAATGCACAACTTTAATGTGGTAAACATCAGTCTTAGTCTGGAGAACACTAGTTGAGATATTGCCCAGGTTAAGCCGCAGTCGATCAGTGCTAATTGAAAGTGCTAACTTTACAGGGCCCTCACTCAAGTTTTACACACCAGTGAAATCAGGTGATGGAGGCAACAAATACTTCTCAGAAATGCAAAAGCATTTGTATTATTTGTTGGAATACTGACATTTTGATGTCAAAATCCACAGTTACAATCATGTGAACAAAAAGCTATTTTCTTATCAGGCGAAGATGAAATCCCTAGTGGACGACTGGGCAGCGCTTCACAGCTCACTCAAGCAGGTGAGTTTTATAAGAATTTTAATGCTCAATGCGGCTTTGATTTGGTTGATCAGCAAACTATTCGTGAAGGGTTTTTATTATTATTATTATTATTATTTTAATTCTTTCTTTTTAATCATCTTAGACCTACGAGAATCTTGCACGGGACGATCGAGTTCGCTACTCACATGAGATGGAATCATGGGAGAAATACATGACTCAGATTGGACGGGAGGACCTCATTCGAAGGAAGGCTGCACGCAAAACGAAAGGAGTAGATTCAGAAGGGTCAAAGTCGAAGACCAAAAATAGGACTGACATGAGCATCCGAAATGCAACTAATAAGTCAACGAGGAAACTGAAAAGGCCTGAGGAGTGATTCCTCTGCAGGTCTCCGCACTGACTAGGGTTGTGCTTCTGCCGAGCTGGGGTGCGTTTACCAAAATCGCAGATGCTAACTTGCATAGTTGGACCCATTCACTGTGAATGGACAAACTATGCAAGTTGGTAACCAAGTTAGCAAGTACGCTTTTGGGAAACGCACCCCAGTCGGACTGCTATAGTTCGGACTGGTATGTTGTGGAAATGCATCACTGTTCAGCAAAATTTGCTGCTGCGATGGAACAAAATGTGCTATTCATTTGGTTTGAGGAATCCAACCTCCCAGCAGTGCACAGTGGGGATTGAGAGATACCTTGATCTTTAAAGGTATGCTATGCACTGAAGGTATATGCCATCGAGTTCCTTTTTAATTTCATCAAGTGCAAATGTCAAAATACTTCCCTTGGAACATCAAAAGATTAAACTGTTCTATTTACTCCACTTGAGTACACATAGTTTGTATTAAAGACTACCTAAAAATAGTCTCATAAAGTTGCTGTATCATGATTACAGCGCATGCGCAGAACTTTGAAAATGAACAAGAAATCACAAACCACCAATAAAAATCGTAGAAGAGAAACTTCATGATGTTTATTGGTGGTTGCAAACCAGCTTACATTCTTCATATCTGGCTAATGCGCATAAATAGTGCCTTCAATCCTTGAATTTCCATAGGTATTATCCTTTTTACATTAAGTTTTCTAAGTAACTAAAATGTATAAATGCACTGCAAAACGCCGATGGATCAGCAACAGTGGAATCAGATTATGACCTGCAGTCGAGGGGATTCACTTAATTTGATTCCTTGTGGGGCTGAACAGCTTTCAGTGTTCCAAGCATGCGCCGTTAATCATGACACTGGTCCCTTAAGCGCTGCATTGAAGGATAATATTGGTCATTATCTGCATTCCCATAAGACAAGCAGTCAGTGTGGAATGGCAGAAGCTAAGTTTATCCTTTGAATACTGTTTATGTGTTACTGTGAAGAAATGTTGACTGAATATTGGCATTCGTTGCTAGCTAAAACTGGCTGTTGACATCCTGTTGGGACAGCAGTCATGATCTGTACATGGCAGGAAGATGCTATGTAGTTGTGTTAAATAGCTAATGATGCTTCTCTCACACGAATCTTAGTTTTGGCACTTATGGAACACCGTAGTCTGGCCAGAGGCTGCTGTCATGTTAACTATGTTTCCTTTTGCTGTATCATAGAGGAGTTTCTGTTAACTGCATCATGCATATGTTTTATATCTTGCCTTTAAGTGCTAAATAAATTTTTTTTTTACGGATTTTTTTTTTAATAAATTGAATTGTTGAGTTTCATTGCTGTCTGAAAACAACACTTTACTTATATTCCTCTTGACTTGTGTTCAGTGCTCAGAAGCTCCTATCACACTGTTCAAGAAGGACGCAAAAGCGAGATGCGTGAATGGTGGATTGCTGTGCACGGCAAAGATATTTGTCAAATTATGCCGTCCTTACGGTATACGGTCTTGCCATGTGCATTTCTTTAGACAAGAATTTGTGCTTGAAATAATGTAAACTCATGGGGCTCAGGTGGCTAACTCTATAATCCTTCCTTGCGGAGGGCGCTGCTTGTCACGGACCTTTTGACAGTAATTTTTTATTTTCCACCACAAGGTGGCAATAGTTTTGCAGTTTAACCATTGAGTTTAACACATGGGATGTAAATTACACACTCGATAATGAAAGTACTTCGTCCATTTTTGATCTCTGTAAAGGAAGCAGCTCTATTTGACCAAGTGAATGTAAATGCATACAGTCAGAATTGGATGTTCAGTTCATTGTGTACGGCATAATTCTCTAAGGGCAGCACAAATGCCCGGAAAAGTATTGGTCTTAATGATCTATTTTCCAGTAAGTGCTGGTATGCTCTGCCATTACTGTGCAAAAAAAAAAAAAATTCTGTGAGAGGAAAATGTAGTATTATTGCTTTTTTGGAGAAAACCGTGCATTCCGATTCATTGTTATATGGCGGGGGGATATAGCGATCAGTGTGTGTGTCCGTCCGTCCGTCTGTAATAAAATCGTTTCCGGACCAGAACTCGAAAACTATACCACTTACAAACACCAAATTTGGTATGGAGCTTCTCCTTATGGTCGAGTTGTGCCTTTTGGGGGTTTCGGTCCGTCCGTCTGTCCACACAACCTGTAGGTTATACAACCTACAGCCGGGGGGATCCGCCATTGCCAGATGGCTCTTGTTACAAAGTTGTGTATTTAAGGAATTAATTACCAACTGATGATGTTGTACATATGACTGTGGTTATATTTTGAGTACTTGAGTAGAATTTAAATTCATAATGGCATAAATATGAATATGGTATTTACTGTCGCTGCCTGCTGTAACCATAATGGTTTGTCTTGTTCCATTCCTAAGGCTTTTGCAGCAGTGGTCCTGGTGAGAATCGAAGTAACACAGAATACTGCAATTTACTGCTGCACTATATTGGTTTTATCTGTCAATAAAACTACTTTTGAAATTGCTTACAACAAAACACGTAGTGCATATTTTGGGCCGTGGTCCCTTTTTAAGTGTATCCCAACAGTATCGGAGTCTGAAAATGGTTGGTGAATCAGCAGATGGAGTTGGGCAGAGATTTGAATATCAGTTGAAACAGTGCAGTTATGCCTTCGAACGAAGTTTTTGATGTGAAATGTCTCTGATATTTCTCAGCTCAATAGAAATGCCTGCGTAAATCACTGTGGATTACCATGGTAAGCATGGAGTATTTTGTAGCACCATGGACAGCATATTTTAACCTGCGCCACTTCCACTGTATTACACGGCGCACTCCTCTCACCTGGACTCAGCCATTCAATCGAGATCTCTGGATTATATTAGCCTGGCCTGATAAATCGGTCAAATTCTTCGAGTCATCTGATAGGCTGGGCATAAATCATTACTGTTTATTGTAGGAAGTTTGTACTGAGTTAAACCAACAATGCAACAGAATTAACTCAAAAGTCAATGCATCATGAACTGCAATATCCCCCATGTTCCAAATTTCATTGGCAAAGCAGTCGTTCTATAGTAATACATTGAACGTGCAAGTTTTCCATTCAATTAGGCGCTTTGTAAAACTACAGGAATGGCAGTAAATGTGTTCAATGTCCTATGCAAGCAGTAGTCATTAACTGGAACATACAGTACCAGCAGGATGCAAATACGCAGTATTCCGTGAAAGATTTTGGGTTATGTGTAGTTATTTCTATAGACAGTAATGGGCCCGAGCTCCGAAGAGTGGCGTTTAATTGCCTGTGCTACCTTAAACACGTTTACCAAGCATGCGTGGCTTTTTCAAAATTGGGTTAACTAAGATATCAATTGCGCACATGGGAACTTGCATTCCAATAGGATGAATACACATGCTGCTGACGCCCCGTCTAACTGTTTTAAACGTTTTCGTATGTTTCCCAGGATTTGTGCATTTGGTGCATTCTCAGATTTGAATTCATCTGGCTAATTCTCTTTCTGGTGATGCATTTGGTCGCGGTTTGCGTACTGCGGAGTCATAATTTGCCCTTTACATTTTTGGGGTCCGGTTAATCATTTCCAGCACATAGAAGTCAACGACTATCTATCTGCAGACGAGTGGTGAAACTTTCCTTTCGAACGAGTCTCCCTGTCTGAAAAGTCTGCAGATTTCAACTTTAGGCTTAAAAATGTTTGGGTCAGCATTTTTAAGGTGCGACGTTTTACTCGAAGGGGCGAGGGGGAAAGACTGGACTCTTTGGAGGGGTGTGGAGTTTTAGGATAGCATAGTGCTTTTACGCGTTATGTTTGAGCGAGGGCTTTCGAATGTGGTCCGAACCCCAATATTCTCAGAATCTTTTGCACTTTGTCTAAGGATTGTTGATACGGTCAGCCGCAGCTAAAGAAATGTTATTACACTGGTCTTCGACGAAACCGTGCCCAGAAGTCCCAGACTGGAAAACGATCGACTCTAGCGGATTTCTATCTTAAAGAAGGGAAGAATGAGAGTATTTATTTTGAGGTGCATAGACTACCCCTTATTTTTCGCATAAGTGTGGACGTGGAGTAGATTACTACTAGTACCATGGCGGCCCGTGAAGACTCTTTGAACGGGTACTTACCACAGTCGGACCCCGGATCCAACAGCGAGTGTAGCGCAGACTCTCCGGTCCCTGTTTGTGAGGATGACTGCAGCGGATCGCCAGTTCATGCGGACCCGGAGTGGACTGAAGAGAGGTTTCGCGTGGATCGGAAGAAACTGGAGGTCATGTTATTAGGTAATATCTGAAAAGGCCATTGATTATCGTAGAATGATTGGCCTTTGGTATGATTCTTAGTAGGGTTAAAGTGGACGGTTGCCTATACCAGGATTCCGACCTAATGTGGGCTATATTGTGGAGTATGACGACCTAATTCATTTTAATACGAACTTCTGGATCCATTTGTTCCACCCGTGGAATAATGTTTAGTAATTTTTTGTAGCCTGATTTTTTTTGAGCATTTCCGGTTTTTTTTTTTTTGTTTTGTTTTTTTTTTTTTCATTTTGAAAGTTCGTGCAAAATTTTTCTCATCGCTTGGTGTGCCTGAAATGAATTCATTAATAGTCATCCATCAGTGTGACCCTCATTCAACAGCTAAGACTTAAGTCAAACCGTCTTGTCGTTCCCGAGTTCGGGCCATTGGAGGATGCACATGGCCGACTGATTATGGTTCATAGTCTATTTGCGTGCTTATAAATTGAAAATAATTTGCCACGAGGACTTGGTTGTAAAGCAAGCTCGTATTTGTATTACAGTGCGAGTTTATGCTGTGTTTTAGCAGTGAGTCGCAAATAATTAGACCTGCGTAAATAAAACCCCTCATCCAAAATACGCGAAGAGATAAATCGTGTTTCCCCGCATCTCTTGGTCTCGGGCCGTTGATAAGACCGTCAGTTCATAGTGTAGCGCGGATTACGATGATTAATGGTCCACAAAATGGGACAGTACAATGTGTAGGCCGCCTCTCAAAGGCAAGGTCAGTTTCGGGACTATCCGCTTTCATTGCCGTAACGTTAGTAAACTCCAGTTCGTCCCATTAACTTAGGCGCTATAGATAGAGGATTCAACACTGTATCCTTCTCTGGAAATCGAGGCTATAATTTGTGTTGTGGATTCTCGGTGGAGTGGCCCGCTGTTAGTCTGTCCTGGGATAGCTACATTTCCCAAACTCATAATTGGTAAGTTCGACCACGTACAGTGAATGGTTCCAACCAAGCATATAACTTGGCATATGTGCTTATGAGAAACGCATCCCTGTTCGGGTACAGGCCTGTTGCTCTTACCAGCCAGCTTTAAAAGCTTATTTGAGCTATGTACGTTTTTCTGGGTAGAATTTGAGAACATCTCACCTCAAGGTTAGGCCTGTATCCAATAGCGAGCTATTAGCATCACTTAAAATCGCAAAATGTAAAGATTAGCATACTTTACAGAATTTTGCTTTAAAACCGTATTATTTTATTATGCGAGAGTTGGAAAAGACTGAAATTCTTCCTTTTGCACTCTGATATCCGTGGCTGTTCAAAGGGCTGTAAATATTGTCCCGTTATGTAGGCCTACTTCATTTTGGCTATAGTGCTGCCCAGTCTTCTGAATTTATTCTTATCTCGGACTCCTGATCCCATTGACCGGAGTAGGCCATGTGCTAAGGCTGAAAATATGCCTAGAATATGGTTTTCGTTCCAACGACTGGGTAATACTTTTTTTTTTTTTGCATAATTATAACCAGAAAAACATGCTATCAAAGTAACCGAAAGTTCTCCGCTGAAAAGTTTGCAGATTTTGCAGAAACAACTACCATTTCAGGGGCAAAGGGAAATATAGTAGGGGTCAAAAATCTGATGTCATCGGATTGTAGCAAGTTTGGTATCAAACTGTAGGTCTATGAATGTGCTTCAAGGAAATATGTGTCCCAATCCGCTTGCCAGCCCCTTTGAGAGATTTTGGCCCCTTACCATGGGGCCCAGGGGCAAGTGAGCAAGCTCAAACATGCCAATGGGGTCCACAAACCCATTCACTCAGGGGAAATGTTCATGCATTTTGGCCCCATTTTAGGGGGTTCCCTGCCCCTGGGCAGCAATGAGTTTGTGGGCTCCAGCGACATGGGTGTCAATTGAAAGGTCTTACTAAACATACTTGAATACAACATATTTGATCCTCCTCACTTGCCCCTGGGCCCCATGGTAAGGGGCCAAAATCTCATTTTCTCAGATTTCACACCCCTCTGCAGGGGCACAGGGGCTGGCCAGCGGATTGGGACATATATTTCCTTGAAGCACATTCGTAGACCTACAATTTGATACCAAACTTGCTACAATCTGATGACATCAGATTTTCGACCCCTACTCTATTTCCCTTTGCCCCTGAAATGGTAGTTGTTTCTGCAAAAACTGCACACTTTTCAGAGGAGAAGTTTTGTTTACTTAAATAGTATGTGCTGCTGGTTAGAATTATGCAAAAATAAAGTATTCCCCAGATGGTGGAACGAAACATCATATTTTGAGCCTTAGCACGTGGCCTAGAGGTTGTCACTCTTCAGTTCAATGACAAACTTTCACTTGGCGCATTTTTACACAACGATTTTACAAGAATTTATATAAGCATGACCAGACATGACTTCCCGCGCCGAAAATATTCCAGCAGTCCTACAGCCTCCTCTTATCAACCCCAGAGCCCACAGAGAATGTTTTGTACCAAGATCCTAGAGCATCCCCATCCTGTGATTGTGCAAGTTTCATCATTGTAAACCGGGAACACTGAGCAGTATTCCCTCTGAACTCACCATGATTAGATCGTGAGGAATTCCCTTGAAGTGTTTTTTTTTTTTTGGTTGGGAAAAGGTTGATTTGTTTCCAGACTGGAAGTCCCTGGAGTGAAATCACCTTTGATTTAGTAGCCAGTAATATCTGGTCGCTGTCTTCTGATGACAGTACCTTGCTTAGATGTAGATCTGCTTGTTAATGTCTTATTTAAGGGGGAAGATTCAGTTTACTTTATAGAAATGTGTCAGAAATTATTTTAATAATTGTCACTGATTGTGTGAAAATTCAGATTTCTGGCATGAAAAGTTATTCACAGCACTCAAAAAATGAAACCTCATGAAATGTTAGATTTACTTAATAATGTTATGTCAACTGGTTCCACGCAATAGCTTTGCGTAACCTTTAAACCTTTTAAATTGATTGCATTGAGTGGAATGTACTTTACTCAGTTTTGTGGAACCAGTTGACATAACATGAATAAGTAAATATTACATTTCATGGGGTTTCATTTTTTTGAGTGAGGTTGGATTGTTGTCAATTTTTTAGTCTAATTAATAAGTGAGGTTATGTGTTTCAGCTGTATTGAAGAGATGGGGTGGGGGGGGGGGGGGGGGGGAATGATCAACAGGGAATGATTGACAGGGCATGGAATGTGCTGTGACTTCATTAGTTTTTCCCTGGCCTAAGGCGTCATGGGAAATGGAGTTTCAGCTGCGATAGATGACAAAAGATATCAGAAATTCAGCTGCTCTTGTTGCCAAGCTTTGCTACTGATGCATTAAATGTTTCATTGGCCAGGCAATGAGACACTTGTTGCACCAATGACACAATCCTTGCATCAGAGCAGATACAAATGTGAGACTTTCAAAACTACAGATGCTGTTTTCAAAGAACTAATGTGTACTGAATTTTTTAGTCGGGCAATTCAAGGCATTCTTTTTTTGTCTCAGTATAGCGGTGAAACAAAAACAGGGCCCAGGTTTGGCAGTTACCATTAATATTTTCTTCCAGTTTTCTTTAAGTGAGCGCTATGCTTGTAGCGACACACAGCCCATGCTGTCAACTGATTATACAACCGCAAATCAGAAACATTTAGCACGGTATTTTAAATAAAAATTTAAAATAAAAGCAGTGATTTGTAAGATATCTTTGACCTTTTATATTGAAAACAATAAAACATAACATTGTTTGATGTTTCACTGCATAAATTTGATGGATTTTCTTTAAAAATGAACACTTAATACAATTTTGATTCTTGCAACAAATTTCAAAGAAAGGTTGGCACAGTAAAGTATTTACAACTTTGTAATGTTGCCATCCCTTTTCACAACACATAGAGAGAGAAGACACCAAGTTGGTTATCGAGTGTAATTTTGTCCCATTCTCCTTGCAAACATGCCTTAAAATGTCCAAAAGTGTAGGGTCTTCAATTCATCACAATTTGCATTTCAAAGTGTACCACACATTTTTTTGTTGTGTACAAGTTGGCACTGCAAGCAGAGGACCCGTACCCTTATCCAACACAGCCGTGCCTTTGTAATGCATGCAGAATGCGGTTTTGCGTTGTCTTGTTGAAATATGCATGGACGTTCCTGGAAAAAAAGACCGTTGAAGTTGCTCCAAAATCTCAGCATACTTTTTTATCATTAATGAAGCCTTCACAGAAGTGCAAGTGTCCCTTGCCGACGGCACTCATACCGGTGCTTTTTGCCTTTGTTGCTGGTAACTGGATGGTTCTTGGTCCTTATCATCTTTGGTCTGGAGCACATGGCGTCTATTTACTCCGAAAATGACCTGTCCTGGCTGAAATATAATTTAATCAGACGACAATACGCATTTCTGCTGTGTGATTGCCCGTTGCAGATGCTTGCAAGCCCGCGGAAGTCAACGGCGCCCCTGGACGCTTTAAGATATACTGAGTAGGATTTTCAGAAAAAAGTAATGTACAGACTCAGGTTATTACTCTCAATAGTCACTTATGAAGTGCGTAGCAGTGTCTGGATTGACAGAGACCCTGCCGTCTGCGTGTGCTTTCTAGTTTGTCTTAGTACAGGAAGTTTATGGACATCAGCCTTTGGGCAGTGGGTTTGTAGGACGCAGCCTATAACAGCACACTGGATGTGAGGGTGGGACTTAGGCCTGCACTGTAGTGTAGCACTTCTGAGACGTTTAATAAAATGCGGGATTGGTGCGTTATTGAGGTATATTGAGCCTAAAGGCTGTGTTTTCAATGTCACAAAGGTGGCTCTCTTTCAACCTGCTATGGTAAGGTATGGTATCTCTGTTTGCGAGTTATAAGGTTTGTCGAGCCGACGCGTGCGAAGGAATGTTGAACTTGCTTCGTAATAAATCCCTCTGCAGTCGCTGACCCTCGGAGTAGGGGCCAACTTTGACTGTCCTGTTTACAAACTGCAACCGATAAATCCTACTCAGTACACCTTTAACATAAGGCTTGCATTCAGCACAGTAAAATCTGAACCTGCTTGTTTGGACTTGACTTCATTTTGTAGTACTTGATAAAGGTTTGACAAAGTAATCCTGAGCCCAAGTGTTCAGCTATATCACTTACAGATTAATTATCTATGTTGTTGATGCCGTCGGAGTGATCAGAGATCATGGGTATTCGGCTTAGGGTAATGCCCTTGCCCCTTGCACACACAGAAATTCCGCCAGATCTCTTGAGTCATATAATGACATTGTATATGATGAATAATGAAATGCACAAATACCTTCCCATTTTTCTTTGAGGAATATTGTTTTTAAACCTTGGCTTTCAATGACTTTTCTTGGGCATCTGTTGGCAAATGTGTGGCACATTTTTGCTCCTGAAGGACTAGGCCTTTCCTGGATGCTGCTTTAGTATCAAATCATGATTGCAATCTCCTGCTGACATCAGCTTTTTCAATTCACGTCATTATCTAAATTTTTCGCATCATTACTAGTCCAAAACTGCCACCGTCCTATCTTAATTGGAATACGATCCAGGCCTGAATGCTGGAGTGGATGTATTTTTACAAATGAAGCCTGACAAAACTTTAAATATCTTGTCTTCACACTGTCTGCAATGAAATACAAGTCAAAGGAAATGTAGAAATCACTGCTTCCTGGTTTTATGTGCATTTTCCACACGGTCACAGCATTTGCGAGCTGGAATTGTAATTGGAACATGCTGTTACGCGCATATTTGTCCTTCCACATGTTTAGTCATTTTACCCTCACTAACGGCTCAGCCAGCGTCCGCTGTAAAGACTGCTTTTCTGAGCACTGGGGTGTTTCAGCTCATCACGGATTTGGCCGTGGGACTCTTGCTCTGTGAATTCCTCAAAGCTGCACGTAATCCTGGCCTTTCCTGGAAAAGGGATGAACCAGGAATTATGACTCCTGTTATGCCTTTCTATACATACTGTACATACTGTAAGTCTCTTACGGACAACAAATCTTTTGTAATGACATTGGCATAGTTTGATGGTATTGTTTATAACCAGTGGTGCTATGAAGCTGAGGTTACAGTTTCTAAATCAATGCAGTGTTTATAATGCTGCCGCTTGTCCAATCTTCGAGAAAGCCACAGTGCACGCTTCCCACTCATTTCCAATCAGGACTGTTATATTTCTTCTTTATCTTGGAACCGTCCTCAGTTTTTTGCGCAGTACTTCGTAGCTTTCGGTAATTTTTGAAGCTTGCTCAGATTAATGTACTGAACAAAAAGTACCAGTGATGTTTGCTGCAGAAACTAAGTGAATTGATTGGCTGATAAACTGGCAGAGGGAACAATGAACACTGAAGCAGTAGTGTTCCTTTCTTAATTTCTGTGAACCTTCATAGTTTAGACAGCTGGCCTGTGTCTCCGTTCCTTCATTAGCCTCTGTTTGAAATGGCATAAGTGGTAGCGTAATGTATAAATGGTTGGGCTGCATATTTTCTAGTCATTATTGGGAGGTGCCTTGCTTGAAACTCGTTGTTATAAACACATGAATTTTAGTTGATGATGTGTTTGCATTATTTCTGATTTTTTAGTGTTTTGAACTCCTCACCTTGGAAAAAGCATTTGAGATGCAAACAATTTAACAGAAAACAATTTGCACATGGAATTTTAATGTCAATCCTAAATTTTGCCAACACACACGTAGACTTTGAGAAGCATAGGTTTCTTTTGTTTTTTTTTTTTCTTTTTGCTTAATTTTTGTAGTTAAAATAACAATGTCACTCTCTGAATACAACCAATGTTCTCTTTCATCTTGTCTAAACACAGCTCCTTGTGTCATAAAGTCCTTAGATGTATCATGTGAAAGAAACAGCAGAGAATGTGCTGTTGAGTTTCACTTGTTTGTTGTGTTATTACCGAAGTAGTGAAAAAAATGCCTATTAAAATATGTGCGATATGCTGTATGATTGCCTTTTCTCATTTCATGTTGTACATTTCTCTCAATAGCAGCCTTGTACAGTGGGCTGCTTGAATTTTGCCCCTGGAGGGTAAATCAAAGCCTCCACCACTGCTAACTCTGGCGCATCAGGCCCAGGAGTGCCGCAAGGTCTGTGACAAGCGTCCAGACAGGAAGTGTGTCATCGCTTGGTCAGCCCGGATCAGTTTTCCCAGCTTAGTTTGAGCCGTTCTGAGAACTGACAGATGAGTAAGGATTTGGGCTAAATCTTCAGTTTAAAAAGTAAAAGTTTGCTTTCGTCACAAACGTTTCCTGTGTTCCAGGGATGTTTATATAATATACAACTGAACAATTAAATTATTTTCATATGACATATGGACGGAAGAGCCTGTAACTGAACTGTAACGTTGAGAATTAATATTTTGATTGATGATATTGAAGCTTGCTGGCTGATTTATTCGCTTTACGCAACTTCAGTTGCCTCTAGACTTGCTTTGCTTTTCTCATATACTTCTTCACTCCTAGCTTTGCCATTTTTGATGAGAAAAAATAGCTCCTGGAAGTTGATGAATATTTTTAGGATGCAGGAAAAAACATTTCCAAATACTAAAACTACATGAATACATATGGAGTCATGAATCTCACCAAACTTTGCCTATGATATCCATTTGCGTCACAATCTAGAAATAACAACATTGGTTCTTGATGCCCAGCAGTATTATTTTATCATCCGTGACAGTAGCGATTCAAAAAACAGATAAGAGCAGAACCATGTCGCCATAGTGCGGCGCCATCTTAGTATGTATGTGTTGTGTCTGTATATGTTGAGCATCAACTAAGACAAATTCCTATCAACTTGTTGACATGGCAATAAAGTTCTTGAATCTTGAATCTTGATTCCTGTCTTTAAGCCCACTATAGAATATATATATATATATATATATATATATATATATATATATATATATATATATATATATATATATATATATATATATATATATATCCAGAGGTGTGAAATCCAGGGGTCAGAAAGTAAAAATCCTAACATGTTTTCATTCCACCCATAAACTACTGTCTGCAGATTTCACATGTTAGTTTTACCTCCCAGCTGAAGTATAGTGTTAACTGCTAGGTCTTTTGTGGCTGGAACAATATCCTGGGATGGACTTTTACTTTCTGAACCTGGATTATACACCTCTGAGTATATCTCATGTTGAAGGTACTAAAATATAAAGTGAATTCTCAAAAATCTCATTTTGCCGTTAGTTGTGTTATTAGCTCAAACTCTAGGTACACAAATTCTGCTTCATGTTATACCTTGAATGTAAACTTGCAGCCTGAACCTTTGATTGCTCCCTGCTACTTCACATGAACATTTAAATTATTAATGTGCATTTAAAGTCAAGGGTCTACAACTACTGTTTTCTAGCTAAAGTCTAAATGTTGGACTAGTTACACTCGTTGAGACTCACGTGTTTTGTTGTTTTTTGTGTCGTGCCAATACCGATTGTACCCAGGAGGCCTATGGCGGGCCACTCTGGTGTCACGGGGAGGCAAGCATTTTATTTATCCAGGATGGCAACAGTTTTTTTTTTTTTCCATCAGTGCCCCCTGCTGGTCTGTTGGGTACCTGCAAGCCCACATGACTAGCCACATGGTAAGCATCCTGAGTATGAACAAATAATTGAAAACTGTGAAATCGGTTTGAAATGATGAGCAAGTGCTGTCCTTGTTCGGCTTTTGTTGAGTTGAACAGTCCTTTAGGTCGTGACTTTGCAGTATGCCTGGAGCAGGACAGGATGTTGACCTTTGTGTTTGTGTGTTGTGTAAGGGTTGATGCGTCATAACTCCAATCCACTTTTTAGTTTCACTTTGGACTTGAACAAGAGTGTATCGTGGATATCTGTGAAGGCCTTCTGTGCATGATTCTTCCTGTCTCTCTCTAGAGGATCGTTCTGGAAAATCTCCGGTGCGTAATCCTCACCAGCTGTTCGAGAGGGAGAGCTCGCAATACTATTGCCAACATGACAGATGCATACACAGAACCATTGCATATTGTATGCAGAGTTTGTTGGTATTCGTCTGCTAATCTGGGACTGACAGCTGTATAGATGAGACTGGGCTAATATAGCTTATCAGTTTTTGTCAAGACTTGGCAGTTTGCAGGGGTGAAATCTTTTCAAGCGCTATTCAACAGAAATATTTGTGTTTTCAGATAAGTATTTTAGTTTACATTGTATAACGTAGCACATTAAAGTTTGAGACTGCCACATTTTCACCTTTGTTTGACCTTACTATGGTTTTACTTTGCCTAAAAGGGGGTTTGCAGGTACCGTACATAGTCTTGCATTGTAAGTAAGGAGTAGATGCATATTTAGATTCAAAACCGAACAGACCTTGAAACAGGAATCTGAAAATCTACCATTCGGTACAGCTTATTTGGGATCCATTGCTCTACTGTAAATATAAAGTTGTTTTTATGCTCTGATATCTGATTTATATGTTGTACATTTGACATTTTGTACTCCATTGAGCTGCTCCGTTTGTTTGAAAAGTGCCTCAGGCTTTCTGGGGAGTTCAGTGCTGGAAATATGTTTTTTATACAATAATTTGGAAATACGTTTTTTTATATAATAATTTGCGTTTGAGGCCTGTAGAGGTAAAATTTGTGCTTTTGGTCTCAGCTTGTAGTATGACACTTATCATTCAAAATAAATGAGTTTTGATTTCCGGTTTACTGGTTTTGGCTAAAGTAAGAGGTATCATAACTGAAATAATACTCTCTCATACCAAATGTTGTCTGTTGAAACATGAAACTTGGACTAAATCTGAATTATAATATTTTATGTAGACCACAAATCTAGGGACTAGTTAGGTGTATATTGAAAAGAAATGAAGATAGATTTAGCATCTCTTCTTGAATATGCTTTCGGTGTACTGTAGATTATTCACGGTCAGTGACCTGATTTTTGTGCCTTAATTTGGTTTTTTAAGTTTGATTGAAAGCTTAACACTAGGTTGTGGAATATAATCTGTTTCTATGGTAACTGTTGCTGTGTGTTCTGTTGCTCACGTGCTCGGTGAAATGCTCTATTTTAGCACTCGGTGAGTCGGAGAGGTGGGGTAGATACAGCGAAGGGAAGACACAGGGAAACATCTTGTGACAGCTCAGAGTGCATACTCTATGTGCCCAAATGAGACTGTACTCTGCAAGTGTTGATTTAACTCTGAATATTTTACTGTGCATTCGTGGCCATTTGTATTTCATATTGATTGCAGTGATGCGTTTGATCAATACGCATAGCCCCTCTCGATCGCCACTGTTCCGTTAGTACTATAGACCAAAGGAATAGGCTGTTGGGTGGATTAATCTGTCGAGGTTGCTTCAGTGAAACTACAGAAGCACTTGAGGCACACAAATGCTTTACTGTCCTGAGGCTGATCAGAATGTCTAAATTTTTTGTATTTCCATTATCAGTCTCATTGGAGAAGTCTTGTTTGCATATAAGAATACTAAAAAAAAGTGCAAACTAATATAATAATTAGCATAAATGTGCGAAGGCATCAGGCTATTTTTGCCGTTATGTTTCGCGTTCTGCATCATTTGTAATCCGTCCATACGATTGGGATTTTCTCAGGTTTTAAAAAAACTGAGAATAATAAAATATGACCTGTAAAAGGGCCCATATCCTCTCCTGTTATTCATTATCAGCTCTCTGTGGAAAGGAACATTACATTCTCTTTGTAATGACCGTTTAGATTTGTGCGTTTCTTATTTCATTGGGTGCTAGACAAGGGAGAGATTGGAGGCTTGTTTATGCTACAGGGTGAAGGAAAGCCTGTACAGAAATACAGGACATGTACAGTTTTTTTGTGGTTTATTTGTAATTATTGCACCAATTCATCTTCATTAGTTTGAATCTTGGTGCAAGAAGCATCTCTCTCTCTCTCTCCGTAATTTCTTAAATCCCTTCTCTCATCTGTGTGTGTGTGTGTGTATGTGTGTTTGTGTTTTGAACTGTAAAAGGTATCATGGTGTGTTAAAGACTCAGTAGCACACTTTTTCAGCTCTCAACTCTTGTATCTGGTCATAATTTGTAGTAAGTGACTCATATTGTAGTAACTTCATTCCATGCAGTAGACCAAAAGAAAGCAACCTGACTTTTCTTGGTTTGTTAAATTGGCACATGGTCTTGATGGAGCCCTGTGATGTTTCTACTTGAAGTTACTGGAGACTCTGGCAGCGTTAGGAATGTAAATTCACTCAGCAGTTTGGTTCCAAAATGCAATAAGTGCCAAAATTACAAAAAAAGAGATAATACCATAGAGCTATAGCCCTGTGTTTCTCATATATGGTGCAAAAATCAGTTTTTAGAAATTTGTACTATAAAGTGTATTTTTTCATTGTCAAAGTTTGTGTTTTTCTGTAAAAATGCAATAGGCCCCTACATAGAAAAAGCTGATTTACTAAAAATGAGTTAGAGGGATATATTGCATATTGAAAACAAACTCTTCATATATCAGCAGCAAATACTGCATAATTGCTGATAAATGAGTGGACAGGAGTGTTTTCAGAACACCCCGTCTGCTGGCAGTGCCAAGTTAAATCTTACCTGAGCGGTGCCGATATCCTTTTTGAAATAACAGGCACACTTCAGGCTTGTCTCCCAGCAAAGACATCACTGAATAATGTTGAGAAGTGATGTTCTTCAACAGTCACTGCCTTGTGAGGGGTACAGCTGGAGGAGACCCCCGAAAAATTTCAGTTGGGTGCTGGGGGGGGGATGTGCCGAGCAGCATTATTTTAGGGTGCAGAAAGACCCTTTTTCTTTGACAATAACTGCACCCCGTCTCAAGCCTGGTTTTAACAACTTGTAATGATGAGGTCAAGCCCACCAGTGCATTCCCTCCTCTGTGCATGTTGGGCTCATTCCAAAGGCTCATTTCTCTCGGTCTTCCCACCTTTTTTACCCAGGTTATTGAGGTGTTGGTTCCTCCCGTTAAGGAAACGGGAAATGAGAGGGTGAACAGGGGGAGGGTTTGAATAAACATGAATACAGAAAATGAAAGTGTCCTGTTATTTGAAACACCATTTTGAAGTGAGATCAGTAGCAGGCGTGACTGAGGTGTGTCAGGTGGAGAGAGGTAGATTCATGAGTCGATTGTTTATAGGTCACGCACTCCGGACCTTGATAAATTTCTGGGTCCGGCACACGGAAGAAATGAAATGACAGGGAATTAAAGTGGTCAAGAGGAACCCTGTGTGTTCAGAACATCTGGATGGTTCACGGGCCACTTTCCCAAATGAAAATGTCCTCCTGGTCACTCAGCTACATGCTAATCGGAAACCTGGGTCACTGTGGCACAGGGTGTCTGCTTGGCTGCGGGTGTTCCCTCCATCTCTGAGCATCGATTCCAGAGCTGCCCAAGGCTGGATCAACTCCAGGCGTGAAATGCGAGCATTGCGTTCATGAAGCTTAGCTTGTTTCTGTTCCAAGCCATGGTTAGTGGATTGCTGCTTCGAATCTAGCCTGAAGCGGGAACTTCTCCACATTCGAAATGTTATTTTTGTAGCAGTGCTTAGACACTTGATAGTTGAGTAGAGCTGAAAGGTGAATGAATTGGTGAGTGAATCTATGACTGAGTCAATGAGTGAATCAATTACTCATTTGTGATGAAAGGTTCCTGCTGTCTTTTTTAGAATTTTTCATCATCAAGTTGACTGAAGAAAATGCTTCTTGAAAGTTCTTAAATTGTCAGCAGAATGATGCTGGCCCCTGAGATATAATGTTTCATCAGTCGAATTGCTGCTTTCATTTTCTGCCAATCTTGGTTTTATAGCGAGTGAAGAGGTCCTCAACAAAGTCAAGTCACAGATGAATCGTTTTTGTTTGATTTGGATGTTTACTAATTTACCTGTTATCGATAGTATTAATCAATGGATTCATCGCATATGTTTGCACATTTTCATAAAATGCTAAAAGATATTTTCAGTCTCCCTCCAAATATTTTCAGTACATTCATTATTATGACTTTTCAATTCAGTGTACTTGTGAATTTTCCAGATGCCTTACATTGAAGCACTGTGAACTGTTTAAGTCTTGCAGTCAGAGGTTGTCAGCGCTAACATTGGTCTGCTTCCCCAAACTAAACTGCACACATTCAGTTTGATGTCAGTTTGTACCTTGGGGCTTGAACCTTACATTGAACCAATAGTGTTGGTTACTTATTTATTCTGTCCAATCAATATCCTTCTCATGGTGTCCTGTTTTGAATTTAAGGTTTTACACTTGGCTTCGATCAAATTGACTCACTTCTCTTCCAGAGCCCCAGCATATCGTCGAATCTTGTTCAGCCTCTCAGTTTCATGGTGTGTTGAACAATAGCTGATCGAATCCAGTGCTTATTCTGAGTTTCGTAAGAATGAGTGAATATCTGAAACCTTGTTTTTTTTATTTATATTTTATCGAGCTATTGATTTAATGCTATTATTTTTCTTTGCCTGCATTTCTAACATCACAGTGGAGCTCTGTTTCATTTCACTATATATCACTGAGCTGACGATGCGATGGATTGTCCATGGTCTGTCCATGATTCCCACATGGTGCATTCTGGGATAGCCTACAGCCCCTCTCCCCGATCTGGAGTACATGTGTTACATAATTCATGGATGGATAATCTCTTGCTGTTTGTGCCAGCTGCAGGTTGATTTTTTTTTTAGGGGGGAAACATGTTCTTATTATTATAACTTTGTGTTTTTAATTCGGTCTCTTTTATGGAGGCATTTAACTCTGTTGCCAGATTCGTTTATGTTGACTATCGTGTAGACTCGTAAAGGGCTTGAGTCGCTGACTCATGCAGGGAATGTTTGATCGCTCAAGCACACGCCACAAATGTTGCACTTTTTAAAAAAAAAATAATATTCACTCTATACACTTGCTGCGAAGTATGCGGTGTTTATTGACATTCTGAGTGACCCTCTGCATGTCCCAGTAAATGTCTGACATTTATCACTGAGGTCTGTCAGGCTGAAATTCATAAAATACGGCACTGTCAGAGAACACAGCCACTGACCGTTTTAGTTGAGTGCTATTACATGTCTCCTACCAAATTTATATCAGCATCAGCTCCATGTTTTGCCATTTTTGGCTTTTTGTCGAGTCAGGAAAGGTCACCTGATGTTTTTCTTGTGTTGTATTCTTTATACAACAAAAATTATATCAACGCTAAATTGCAAAGTATTGCTGTTGGAGAGAAAGACAAAATAAAAAACACTTCGGCTCTACAGAGCACTGTTACATACTAAACACTCTTCTTGCATACAATACACTGTTCTTGCGTACAACACTCTGTTCTTACATACAACGTACTGTTCTTATATTCAATCCTGTTACAAACAACACACTGTTCTTACTCACACACAAAACTGTTCTTACATATAACACGCTGTTCTTTCATACATACAACATACTGTTCTTACTTACATACAATGCACTATTTTTTATTACATACAAGGCACTGTTCACGCTAGAATACAACACTGTTCTTACATACAATGCACTGTCGTTACGAACAACGCACTGCTCTTAAATACAAACAACACACTGTTCCTGATTGCATAGGATGCTTCAGCAAGAACTCAGGAGAAAGCAGGTGACAGCTGCGGTTCGTTAGTGAAAACTTTTCAACCGAAGTCTGAGTTTTCATTCCATATACGCATAGGGCCTTTTCTTTCAAAATGATCAACAGGCAATTTCAGCCACTCACAGCAGGAAAAATCATATGCTGCGGACGAGACTGCTCAGTATTTTGAAGGCCCTGTTATTTTCAGTTCCAGGATAGACAGGCAGTACAGTGGAAAAGTCTTTACATAACACGATAGTTATTCTCTGCTTCTTTCTTTTTCACAGCAGGCACTGATGGACAGATCAACGGAGGAGAAGATTTCTTTCAGAAGGTAGTAGAGTTATTTTCTTGCCGCACTGGGTAGTCCAGCATCCCATAATATAATGTTTTTAGCCCTTTGAAGCCCTTTAACCCTTAGAGTACTGAATACAGCAATTATTGCTCAATGATGTAAGATATCAAAATCAATGCTGTTGAAAATCTATCATGTGGCGACTTGTTTAATAAAAAAATAAGTCACCACATGATAGGTTTTTAGCTGCACAAGATGATAATAATTTTTTTTAAATTTCAGCGCTCTAAGGGTTAAAATTATGAATGTAGATACGGGTTTTGTTACCTCTACCTACCAGTTGGATGGAGACTATGTTTTCGCCCCTGTTCATCAGTTGGTCTGTAAGATGGATTATGGAAAAAGTTTTGAGTTTTGAGGAAACTTTTTGGGACGTTTTTTTCTGACAATAGTCTGAGATGATTCAATTTTTAATGGTCCATCCATATCAAAGGTTGAGGTCAACATTGCCGAAAAGGGAAAAAAAAAATTGGTGAAAGCTGAGGTGCACACTGTTCTTTTGTTTTGGGAAGATTATAGGCGGTAGATTATTTATGGAGAGGGTGATTGAGTTCTGTACAGGGAGGGGTTTACAGGAAGTAAAGGACTCTAATTGTACTCAGGAGGGCTTGCTGGCGATGCCTATAATGATGGCAGCCACAGCCTTACTGTGCTCGGTAAATCTGCTGTCCTGTTGTCTTCTGTGGCTTTTACTTTGTACTTTATATATACTCGTCCAAAAAAGAAACTATACAAATATTGAATCACTGATTACACTTTCTTTTCAATATGTTTTCCACATTTGTCAAAACATTTCATGTATAATAAATTGATGCTTAAAAACAATGTATAGTTTCTTTTTTGGAAGAGTATACTTCTGGAGGGTTATGAATTTTACGGCATTCGCGCCAAAGTGCCATGCCATTTTTTTCTAACTTGGTGAATGCTTTGAGTTCATTTTTAGTCTCGCTCCAAAGCCAAGCAGTGCAGCAGGGATTGTCAGCTTCATGCCCGTAAAGTAATGTAATGTCTTGACATTGCCGCAGTGATGCGATGGCATAGTGGTGTGGTGAGTCGCTTTGTTGCCTCATAGCTAGAATTTAGTTGGTATTATTGGAATATTCTCTTAAAAACATTCTAATGGTACATTTCCGATCGAACACCTTTAGGCATTGAGCATCTCAAGCGAGTGTGTAGAGCAGCAGAATGAAACCGATATTTCTTTTAGGCACAAGCGTTTGTCCCTTAATCTTTTACCTAAATGGTTGTCAAGATTCCTTCAGTTGGGCGATATCTAGAGCAGTAGACGGGTCACTATTTGTGTGAAGCAGTTTGTCTTCACATAACCCAACCTGTAAAAATGAGCCTGAGGTATTGTTTGAAATGAAAATACAGACAGATAGTGCTGGTTTCTTGCAAGCAATGGATGGTGTTGATGTAAAATCCAGTAGACTATCTTATTTCATTTTTATTTTGGGTTTTAGTGAGGTTTGGAATGAGGTCACTTGGGGGAAAGTTTGAACATCTTTCAACTGTTGCTCTAGTGTACAGTGTTACCTGTTTCATAAAAGACAAGGTAATGTTAGCTGTGCTGTATTACTGAGCTAACAGCTAGCACACGTAAGTCATTGCCTCTATTTTCCCTTATCACCATAAAAACTTACAAATCTTCAGAATATTTGGAAATGTTTGACACATTTGCTTCCTAATTTGACTTTTTTTTACGTTTGTGGAAAATTTTTACTTTCATATAGCCACAGCATTACATCACATAGAGAATATCTAGATCTTCATTTTATACACATTTCCCTGTAATTCAGAAAGACATACTTTGGAATTTTGGAAACTTTTGGGTCTCTACTAGAATAAAAAACTGGCCTGAAGTTCCACGGTTTTTAATACAGCAGCTGTATGTAGGTTTTATGGGGTTAAAACTGAGCAGCTGTTCTTTTTTTGTGTCTGTTTCCTATTTGCTTGTTTCTTAAGTGTAATTGTTGCTTAATTACAGGCCAAAAGAGAGAGAAGTTTTTAACATTAAAGTTGGTATTACAGCTGCGAGTTTCCGTACTCTCGACCTATGGTCCTTGAAAGCATGCCCATTCAGGTCAAAACTACTTTAGGCGGCATGACAGAGGTGGGAAGGCCACTACCAAAATATAATATATTTTATGTGTGTAGAATGTGAGATGACTGTCTGGGTTTTCGAAGTATAGTAAAATACTTAGGGAACTCCTCTTCTGCCTGAATTAATTGCTGTCGCAGCCTGGGCAATTTTGGTGCACTACACACTTGTGCTGGGTAATTAAACCCTATTACAGCGTAAGGACTCGACAATTACAGTATGTGACTAGAATGTTCTTAACATTCCAATGTTAATGCATCAATCAATACACAGTCTAATGAGCCAAGCATGGCAGGAACACACCCTAGACCAGGGGTGGGCAATTCTCGGCCCTGGAGGGCCGGTGGGTATGCAGGTTTTTATTTCTATCAATTACCCTGACTAATTGATTTTATTTGATTGCATACACAAATATACTGTAGATTTGTGCAATGATTAGATCAAAGAAAAGTGTTTTTTGTGGGGAGACAAGAACAATCTTTGGTGGTCATTCATGATAATTTGAAGACATTTGCCTGAAATGTCAGATTTCATAAATGGTTTGGCTAATTTAGATAATCAACTAATTAAAGGCAAGAAGTTGGAGTGAAAACCAGGAATAGATATGGCCCTCGTTGCCCACCTCTGCCCTAGCTAGTTAGACTGGAAATTTAGGGACTCCTGTTAGCCTAGTATGTGTGTCTTTGCTGTGTGGAGGGGGAATCCCACAGGAACACGGGTTTTGTGAAACTCCACACCGAAAGGCCCCAGACCAGATTCAAACCCACAAACTTGTTGCTCGCGCCTCTGCGCTATTGTAGCCCATTCTCTGGGATATGATACTAAGCATAATGTTTTCTTGCATTGTAGCTTGTGTTAGCATCAGAGTAGCTATCTTCTGTGGTCCTTCCCTGTGCTTTCTCACCAGTATAATACAAAACAGGGAGCTGCTGCCACGGTATTGCACTTCATTACACCTGCCACATAGTACACTTTCAGAAGCTAAATCCAATGCTTTGTTGTCTAATGCTGGGTTCCCACTATCACGATTCGCGGCATGATTGAAATTGTGGGCTAAATCTTGGAGTAATTGTGGTGATCCTATCAGACCTTGAGGTCAGTAGTGGCAATTGTGTTGATCGTAGAAAAGTTTTGGACGTTCAAAAATTTCCGACAATCAACATGACTAATTGTCAGTCGTGATCATCGCATCACCTTGTATCCAAACCTGAAATTTTAAGCCGCTTTCACACTGGACGCGAAAGAAATTTTTCACATAACAGATTACATCCAAAGTCAATGCAAAGATGTGATTCACGTCTTAGATTACATTCAATGCCAATGCTGTCGTGCGAAAAATTAGTTTCGCGTCCGGTGTGAAAGCAGCTTCAGAGAAGTTTTGCAATCAGCTACGAATGGCCAATTGTGGCCAATCGTAACGGAGCGCACGACAGTGGGAACAAAGCATTAGACAGGAAGCCAGGTTAAGTAGGTAAATTAACTATGATATAGGCACTGATTTTAATACCAACCACGCCAGAGTTGTTCTAAATATAAGGATACAGCGCACAGCTCTGTTTTATAATGGGGAAATTTGAAACACTAACTGGCTTTCGTCAACTTCTAGCACACCATTGGCCAATCACAAACTTCAGGTTTTGCTCAATTGCATAACTTTGATATTTAGGACAGCCTTTACGGGCTGGGAGCTGAACAATGCCACGTCACATCTCTGTGTTTTGACAATTTTGCATGATGACAAAGACTTAGGCAAGATCTGACCATCAAAATAAAACTGATTTTAATTTTGTTGTCCAATCTAACACCAATGACATTGATCTCTATTATGCAGCCGGTTATCGGTGAATTAGCAATGGATAATCTGATCCAAAGGCAACTTGCTTCCATAGCTATCCATAATCACAACTGACCAACACATACTCATATTGTCTGTGCTTGCTGCTACTGATAAACATGATTATTATGGCTAAAACACTGTGAAGGACTTTGGTCTTACATCAGATATATGAGTTGTTTGAAGACTGCGCTAGCTAAGAAGTGTTGTGTTTATTCATAATCACCAACAGACAATGGTAGACAATAGTAACAGCTCATTTGGCTTAAATGACAGTTTATGATCACTATGGCTTTGAGTGAAGTGATGGCTGCTTCAAGGCAAAATGTCGTGATTTAGAGATGTGGATAGTGCAAGTGTACTAGCCTCTATGAGTGAAAAGTGCTGTTTTTCTTTGGCATTTTTGCCTTTCATATCAAATTTTAGGACAGATTGACAGTGTCCACGAGTATGAAAAAGAAATAGCAATGCATACAACAGAATGCTAGATACTGCCAGCTTCCCATTCAAAGAGGTAAGGCTCTGGGCTCGTTGGTCGTGATCCTGCTGCTTGAGGGCATCATTTCAAAGGTGACGTTGGCTTGTACCGTCTCCTTACATTCAGAACGTTTCTGACCACACAAAGCCATTGTGGAAAACTCTATGGTATTGGGAATTGATAATGCTCTGTGGCTGTATGGCAAAGTAAATATCTATGGTGCCGATGTTGTTTATACTATTAAGATCTTTGTCCACTCTGTACAGGGATGGTCACTATCAAATACAGTCTCGCACCAGTAGCAAGTTCCTCTGCCTGCATCCTATTGCATCTCCATACCTTCCTTTGAGGCAGGGATACGAGGGTTTGGTATGATTTACGTGGCACCTTTCACCTCTGCGTCCTGGGTCTAGCTCTTTAATGTGCTGTGGTCTACTGAAGAATGCCGTGGTCCTTCCTCTCTCAAAGGCCCTTCAGCTGTTCTGTCGCTCTGCATCTCTCGGGAAAAACAGGAGGCCGCTAATGCAAACCAGGCATGCTAGCAGCGACCTGTCTCACTGCCTGTCACTTTGGGGGGAAATGCCGAGTGCAAGGACTGTTCCCACCAAAGCACATCTGTTATAAATCTTCAGGCAGAAACATCGATTTGCTCTCCTTCGATTAATTGATGATGACGCTCTGACTAAGAAGCGCAGAACTGGCTGCTTTCTGTGATTTATGAAACCTCCCCAGAATTGATGCGGTCTGCGTTCGCAGACCTGACCTGGCCTGCGGTCTGAATTTCGGCTGGCTCCACTTTTTTTTTAATATGACGGCTGACAGCAGTCAATAGCGCCTGACGTTCTCCTGTTAGACTGATACTGTGGCACAGACACTGAAATCTCTCGGATTTCTGCATGGTCGACTCCAGGAAACCGAAACTAGGTCAAACCTAAAATTACAGTGTAAGATGGAGGTCTTGCTTTGCCTCACAATACACACACAGCATTCTGAATTTTGTGCGGCTCGCATGTTGTGTGGTCTTTTGGCCAGTTGTGGGGGTGTAACGTATTCCATTACTTTCCCAGAAGTGACTCTGGCGCTGAGCAGACCGAAGGCTTTGGCTTTGAAATAAGAATTATGCTGCTTCAGTAGTTAGGATCTGAGGTCAGAGTGACAAAGTAACACACACACACACACGTGCGCGCGCACACACACACACGCGCGCACACACACACTAAGAAACTCTCATAAGTACACACAAACACATGTACTGTATGCTTACACATACGCATATGCATTTGTACATAAACACACACATACTCGCTCTCATATGCACGTGCAGACACACGCACACACGGACACACTTTTGCGCACAGACGTGAACACACGTACTTGCGCATGCACGTATTCACACACACGCTCAGACACTTGCGCTTATGCGCTCATACAAATATACAAAAACATGCCCATGCTCGCGCACACACACACACACACACACACACACACACACACTATAGGACTGCAGAACTGCACGGCTACACTTGCTAGCCTTGAGGCTGTCCAGCACGTGTCGCGAGTTCAGAGGGATGCAGATGCATTTTCTTCAGCCAGTCAGGAGTGTAACTAAACACCTCTGTTCTTGCTGCGTTCCGCCCTCCCTCCCTGTCTGAATGACTTCCTGTGCAGGATGGAATGGTGTGTTTTCTGTCTCGAGATTCCGTTAAACACGCTGTCTTACACTCTCTCCAGTCCCCTGCGCAGTCCCGGTGTTTCTCCCAGTGAGTCAGGGTGTCTGAAGTTTGCTCTGCTTTAGCCTGACTTCAAGACCAAAGCTTATTTTCTACTGTCGGATCGATGACTATTTGGACAGCTGCATTATTTTAAAGAGTTGTGATTAATTCGTACTTGGTTCACTCCATAAAGATACATGTACTCTCTCAACTAATAACTTTCAGTCTTTAAAGTTACCATCAGCACTTCAGTGTGATGGTATTTAAATCCTCATGCAATGAACAGTGTCTGAAGTACTGCTGTTTGAAGCTCCTAGTCCACATACCACGTACAGCTATGTCCATAAGTACCTTGCTGTCCGAGAATCTGCGTCTTGGACTAAGGACTATTCTCTAGTGTTAGCACTCAGCCAGACTGGCCCAGAATCTGTGAGAATATATCTCTCGTTCCCCACCCTGCCCCCCTTTTGAACTGTTTATTAAACAGACCCAAAGTGAATTATGAGTGTGACTGATGTCATCCCAGGCGAACGCGAAGCCGCAATACCGCTTTTTAGCGTCGCTCTGAAGACTTCATTTTGAAATGTAAACTGCATTGGGGTCACTGGAGTATGGACCGCGAATTCCTTTTGTATGGTTTCATTTCTGCTGCGGCTCTGTAAAGTTTTGTTTTCTTTTTTTCGTGGTTTTTTTTTTCCATTGAATCTCAGTTTGGCTGGGTCATTTTGATGTTTTCTGCACTTTGTTGATCAGAAAAAGGGGCAAATGTTGGCATTTAAATGTGAATAAAAGGACAGATGCGGTTGGATTGTGCCCTGTGAACAGAGTGGGTCACCTTCCCTCTTTAAATCTCTTGGGGGTAAAATGCGGTCCAGATAAATCCACATTACAGTGTTTTATTTTCGTTTTTTCCATTCCTGAAAAGTACTTGTTATAGATTCAGATGGATAATGTTCAATAGTGGCTGGGATGCCCTGTTGAAAACTTTTATTTTGTGTTTGTTTTCTGTAACCGATCTCTCTCTCTCTCTCTATTGATCTCTCTCTCTCTCTCACTCACTCTCTCTTTCTCCCTGTCTCTAATCTCCACCTCACTCCCTCTGTCCCTCACTTCCTCTCTCTCCCCCTCTCTCCATTTCTCTCTCTCCAACCCTCTCTCATCCTTTGCACATGCAAAGCATAAGCACTAAGCTGCAATGATATTGAGGTGCATTGACTTTCATGGGCATGACTGCATATACCAATTCTGACAGAGCGTAGCAGTGAAACATTCGGGGGAAGCCCATGCAGGGATGTCTCTCTGATACTGTGAAAAGAAGTGCAGACCTGGCAACCTCAGGAAATCCAGCAGCTGTGATGTTCCCTGCACTCTTCCGTCAGGAGTTAGAAGCATATTATGCATCCCTTTCCCTTGCCTTCAACGCAGTTAGGTAAACCAAATGCCGTGCCACAACGTTTTGCACTAGACGTATCTGCATTTGGTTTAGTTACTGTCATTCAGTGGTGCCCTTGGCATCCTGCCCATGTCACAGCATAACTGAGAATCCTGCCTGCAGCTTTTTGTTGTTAAATTTCACATATTTCTTTTACTCTTGCATGGATAATATTAGCTGGTCAAAAGTCTTTGTTTGGCTCAGATCCAGAAGCTCTGCAAGTGTTATGGATGGAATTCAGTGAAATAAAGTCCCATCAAAAATCGTGTGAGATATAAAATTAGGTGGGATATCCATGATTGATACAAGTTGGAATACTTCTGCAGTATAACCAGAAATAATCAATGTGGTTGGATACAATCAGTCTGACTATGCAAATTAGGTATGCGCTTTTGATGGAATCAGAAAAATTATCAATTCGCACCAACCTCAGTAGTGGTTTACTGCTATAATTGTGCAGCACCCCTCAATTAAGAAACATACACATTCAATTTATTTGCTTACCAAGCCTAAATTGTTATTCTTGTGGACAATGTGATCTAAATTGAGGTTGACAAGTATTGGGTCTGACCGTTTGTTGGTTGCTATGCAAAAATTGTATTTTTGACTAATAAATCCGTCAAGGCTGGCTCATTTTTTGGTTTTTGTGAGTACAAGTTTGTCAAAAGCTGTCCCTGAAAGTAGACAAACAACAGGCTGTCAAAATGCCCGTGTATTTAGGTAAATTTCTCATTTGTTGAACAGAAACTAATTTTCCTTCAAATATTTCACAACTGTTGTCATATGTGATGTACAAGGTTCCTACAGCGAAATCAAAACCTCCAACCCTGGCTGGATTTGCTTACTTGATCGAACATTATGTTTGCTGGTCAACTTATTTTTGGTAAATGTTGCATCCATTTTATAGGTAGTCATTGATTTACAGTTGAAATAAGTTGCCACCTCTCTAAACGTGTGTGGTTTGTATTACAGACATTGCTCACATAGCGACACTTGCCAAAAATATCAATAACTTTAGAGCAGCACCCTGCTTGTGAGGCTGAACCAAGAGAGAACGTGGGATTTTGGCCAAAAGGAAGTTATTTGCTTTGATTGTAATTTGTTCCAAATTTGGCTTCAGTGAAATCTTAGGTGGTCTAGGCAGTGAAATCTGAGTGATATGTCCATTTTAAATAGCAGCCTGTGCTGCGTTCCTGAGGATTGCTTGGTCTTTTGGCTTTTCATGTTCCCCCGTCTTTGTGTGGGGTTTATATGGAAGCTTCAGTTTCCTCCGACAGTTCAAAGATGTTCAAAGACAAGCATTTCAAGCTAAACGGAGACTGTAAACTTCCAACAGGTGTGAGTGAGTGAGTGAGTGAGTATCTGCGATAGGGACAGTCCAAACTGGTGGTGTTCCCGCCTTTTGCCCATTGTATACTGGAATAATCTCCAGTGACAATCAACCCTTATGACCCGCAGAAACCGAATGGACATAAAGTAGGTTGAGGAGAGTGGGCCTACTGATCAAATATGTGATTTAGTCTCTCTAGCCGATCAAAGGCCACAATTTTTGAGTATAAACTGCAAGGTCGCCTCCAGTTTTAAGAACAGGCTTCCTTGTTCGGGCTCTTCTAGCTTTTGCGGGAAGTTGAGTATCATTTAAGCCTGGGAACTGTTGGCCGAACCTTGCTCTAAAGATGACATCAATTCAGTGAAGTGCTTTTCATGTCGGTGAAGAATTTTAGTACTTGCCAAGTGCCTTCCCCTCAAACTACCATCAAAACTAAAAATAACGTTAATTCTCAAGCAAAAACAGCAGGTTAATTAAAAAAAAATGTTTTTGACCAGAAAGTACTGAAAGTGTCACTGTTGTGCTCTAATGGGTATCTTCTCTCTCTCTCTGCGTAAGTTTATGTATAGTGAAACAGCAATATGCGAGGCAAAACTGTTAATCTGACGTCAGTTTACACTGAGTTGTGCTCTAAATTTGATCCTAGTCTGTGAGGCGCTCTATTAATCCAACAAACCACTGAAGATTAAAAAGCCTGTGCTTTTACTGACATTTGGTCCAAAAGTGCTCCAGTGTCAAAGATTTATGAGCATGTGTTTGTTATTGGTCAACTGACGCCGTCAGTTCATCCATGTAATGTGTTTCTCTGAATAGCAGTTCAAAGGAGGACACCGCCATCGTACTGACATGGAGGGATGTCCTGCGTGAGCATTTCCCTTTGGATGTGAACTTGGGAGTCACGCCTCTGCGATGAAACAGAATTTTAAATGCGCTCAACATTGCCCTCATCAATATTCACATATTCAACATGAAATGGCGACTCAGATCATGTCGGCCTGTCCACGGATACCTTAACACTGAGCGCAGCATATTTCGTTTACCTTTTTAACCTTTAAATAGGCATACTTCTAAAAACGCCTACGCTAATAAGCCAGGCTTGGCTGACTGTTTTGGTGTTCATGGACTTTTCGTGCACTGAAATTTTACGAGTCAGCCGCTAAAGCAAACCAGATGTTTCATGTTTGATTCCCTGCTTCAGAATTTGATTCCCCTGTCGTTGTTCAGGAAGCAGCCCAAGGTGAGACTGCTCCGTTAGCTTGTGGAAAATACCCAGCATTACAGAGGACATCAGCGTCGCGTTTTTTCAGCTGCGCTCGCCCATATGCTCCTCGTTACCGTTTGTTTTGTTTGTTGATTCATCTGGACATTTGCGAGGCTGGTTCCAGAGAATGCGTTTTTTTTTTCTCGCTTTTTGGAGCAGACACTTGCACTTCTCAAGTGCGCGATTTTCTCCGGCGGAGGATCGCCAATCTGACCGAAACGGCTGAACTCGGAGGAGCGAGTGTCATTCCAGCAGTCACTGCGTTCAGTGCCAATCCTCACGTCCCTCAGCATGACGATAGATTTAAGAGAGACTGACAGGGCTTGGTATTTATGGAATTATATTTGTGCCACAATCCTGAGCGAGCAATTGGACATTTTGAGCGCAGAAAAATATATTTCGCAAGCACACAAATCTTGTTTAGAGAAAAAAGAAATTTTGTGAGCAAACAAAACCTTCTGATTGGGCGAACAAAACTATTCTGTGCTCAACAAATATTTTTGCATGTTTGCTATGACCAATATAAACGTGCAATATTAACCCCCTTCCCTCAGTTTCACTCTATACCCTCTCGAAAACTCATGTTCTGCACGCTGGCAGACCGCAGCATGCTCGCTCAACGCATGTCTCTCCCTCTCTCTCAGTCTGACCTCTCTGTGTGCGCTCAGCTTCACCTGCTCGCTCGCTCGAGCTGTGCAGAGTGTTACAAATGTGCCACGATTCTGATTGGCTGCTTCGGTCTCCAATTAGATGCATTATGCCCAACCACCAAAGAAAAGGGGAAAAGGTAATGACGAAATTCGTCTGCGACTGGATAACAGTTCTGCCCTTGTTTAGGACAGGTTAAGTTTAATGTTAAATCTCTAATATCTTGAGACATCCACTGTTGTGTGACTCTTGACTCATATACCTCTTAAGCAACACTGGCTGCTGCTAACTATAGCATTGCACAATGTCTTCTGAACATCAAAACCAAAATGCCACACCGCAGCCACGAGCACCATGTTTTATGGACCTTTATGAAATTTTGTTGGTTAGTCTGTACACCTTCGGCTTGCGAACCAAGTTGGCTATCTAGTTAGGTTGCTAGCGTCAGGTCAGCCAACTAATGTCCGGAAAAAAGCAGAAGATTACTGACGTTAATGTTATTTCCATGATAGCTGGCAAACTCGACAGTCTTAAAAAATAGCTTTGGCACCATTCTCCGGCTGATTCATTTCGACATATAACGCCTGAAGAAGGCACTTTACAGATAAGTCTATCGACATAAAAGTTTGCCTTGACGTTCATTCACAAATGAACCAACCGAAATAATGACCTCTACCGTGGAGAGTGCTTCGAACTACGGGACCGCTGGTGCCAGCGTCAGCTCAGCTCACCAGTATCACCTGGCGCTAATATTCGTGAAAGCGTGCGTTCGGTGGCGCAACGCGGGGCTTTGATGCGCGTGTCCCCGCTGGCAGCTATGAAGGCCGGCATTGCACCACCGGGCGCCGGCTCCCTGGCTCCGGACTGATGGGCCTCTTCAGCCGCGCATCGTGTGTTATTAACGTGATCTGTTTCTGCATATTTCACGAACATTAGTGCCAGATGATACTGGTGAGCTGAGCCGACGCTGGCACCGGCGTTCCCGTGGTTCGAAGCACTCGCCGCGTTAGAGGTTATTTTTCCGGTTGGTTCATTTGAGAATAAACTTCCAGGTTTTTCCAAATGTATTCCACATAGGTTTAGATTATGCTTTCAGGTTATTTGTCTAAAGCAGTACCCCAAATATCACTAAACAACCACAACTGCAGTAATTTGACACCACATTATCTTTCGATCTGTATATACATCCATGCTGCAGTATTAAGCCAGCACAGCAACACCAACACCGGGAACGGCAGCAGCACCCTGGTTTTGTTAGCTACACCAAAATGCAATATTACCCCTAATTAATATCGTTTATCACACCTGCACTTGCTCTGCTATTTCAAGTAAAACTGATTGCTAATAGTGTTTAAGCATTAGAATGAGATGTCAATCACTGCATAAAACACGTGTCTTTGCTTTCACAAAATTAATCAAGGATGATCGTGTACTTCACTTTACATTAGATGATCAGACTTGATATGCAGGTTATAAGTGTAGCCTATTTCATTTTATGGCGACAGACATATCGGCAAAGTTCCTTCTTCAGGGGTGTTGAATTAAATCAGCTGGGATAAAGGTGCCAAAACTATTCTTTTTTTAAGATTGTCAAGTTCGCCAGCTATCATGGAAGTAACGTTTAATGTCTGTAAGCTTCTGCTTTTCTCCGGACATTAGTTGGCTGACCTGACGCAAGCAACCTAACTAGATAGCCAACTTGGTTCGCAAGCCGAAGGTGTACAGACTAACCAACAAAATTTCATAAAGGTCCATAAAACGTGGTGCTCGTGGCTGCGGTGTGGCATTTTGGTTTTGATGTTCAGAAGACATTGTGCAATGCTATAGTTAGCAGCAGCCAGTGTTGCTTAAGAGGTATATGAGTCAAGAGTCACACAACAGTGGATGTCTCAAGATATTAGAGATTTAACATTAAACTTAACCTGTCCTAAACAAGGGCAGTACTGTTATCCAGTCGCAGACGAATTTCGTCATTACCTTTCCCCGTTTTCTTTGGTGGTTGGGCATAATGCATCTAATTGGAGACCGAAGCAGCCAATCAGAATCGTGGCACATTTGTAACACTGCACAGCTCGAGCGAGCGCGCAGGTGAAGCTGAGCGCACACAGAGAGGTCAGACTGAGAGAGAGGGAGAGACATGCTTTGAGAGAGCATGCGGCGGTCTGCCAGCGCGCAGAACATGAGTTTTCGAGAGGGTATAGAGTGAAACTGAGGGAAGGGGGTTAATATTGCACGTTTATATTGATCATAGCAAACATGCAAAAATATTTGTTGAGCACAGAATTATTTTATTCGCTCAATCGGAAGGTTTTGTTTGCTCACAAAATTTCTTTTTTCTCTAAACAAGATTTGTGTGCTTGCAAAATATATTTTTCTGCGCTCAAAATGTCCAATTGCTCGCTCAGGATTGTGGCACAAATATAATTCCATAGTATTTAACATGCCCCCAAGCGATCTGAAAGCCTTTTTAGAATATTCTTCAGAAGAGGTGACCTTCAGCGGTTTTCAGATCATGATCTCCAAAGTCAACAAGCAGCGAGCATGAGGTATCTTGATGGCGCAGTATGTCTGATGTAAAACCGAACTGTTTAAAACTTAAGAGGGCTTTGAACCTAAGTTTGGATGTAGTTTTGACCACCAGCCCAAAATAAACAGCCCACTCCTTTTCTCTGGCCTGATGACATCCATTATTGAGGAGCCTGGCTGTTTTCCGTTCCAGGCTGTTCTATTTCATTTGTGAATTTTAAACTAAAATCATTTTATGTTTTATTTTGTCTATATCATTTTGGCCCTTTAGTCTAATTGCAACTGAGGGAGTTTACTTTGCATTTTCTTGCAGCTGTATCAAAACTAGTTCCATCACTCTATGCCCCAATTTTAGAAAATACCAAGGCAAATATAATGTATTTATTTGGTTTATTATTGACATTTTCTGGAGAAATGTGTGAACAATATGTAAACTCCCATGATCAGCAGCTAACAGCATGATTATGAATGCAGTGACTGATCCCGGAATGAATCTCTGATCCTGCGACTGATTTGAATCTTTGATCTTGTGACTGATTTGAATCTTTGATCTTGTGACTGATTTGAATCTCTGATGTTGTGATTCTGATCCTGTGATGAGCATGAATCTCTGATCCTGGGGCATATTTGCCTCTGCCAATGAGGTTATGTTTTTGCTGGAGTTTGTCAGTCTGTCTGTCTTTGTACAAGATTATCCATTCATTACATTTTTGAGTTATCTGAAATTTTATGAGTGGATTGCTATCACATCAGGGATGGACCCCATTTATTTTGACCGCGATCGGTCAAACAATATGGTGGCCAGGGCAGCCATCTTGAAATCCTACGGCTCAAAATTCCCATCACTAAAATTTTGTGAGTTCATTGGTCTTGCATCAGGGATGGAACCTATCCTTAAATTTCTTATGAGCCATGTTCACTCAGCAAGATTTCGACTGTTCTGCTTTAGCGGAGCTTTGCGCTCTCGGAGTACCTCCAATTAGCTGAATGCTTCTACTTGCCTGCTCTCTCAAATTTGTATTCTGAAGATCCAGAGTATGACACAAAATGTAGCATTTTCTTGCAGTGTTTGTATTATGCATAATAGTCATTATTGTGCTCTTATAAACCCAAATCCCATGTACCAGTATAAGACTGATTGTAGTAATTGCTAATACAGATGTGTTGCTAATTAGGCAAAAAAAATGACTTGGAGTTGATTCCATTAAGCAGGGGCCACTCTTTCCTGGAGCCCTGTTGGGTTCATTGAGGGGCCCAGCCACTGCACTGATGGCTACACTGGGGCTTGTTCCACCGACCCTGTCCATTACAGTTAACTTAACTCAAAACATATTTCTTTTCTCTCAGTTGTTAGTTGTCTGTATTGCCGTCAACTGCTGATGTTAGTCTTTGCCTTTTCAGAATCTCTCATAATGGGGATTTTGATTATATTATTGACATTCTATTTATTGTGGCATTTTTGTGATGGCTTATCAGCTTAAATCTCTTACAGGTTATGGAAGAAACTCAGACCCAGATTGCGTGGCCTTCAAAACTGAAGATCGGTGCCAAGTCTAAAAAAGGTGTGAGCGCCCTGTCTTCTGTTTTGTCTGTTTCTACACATGCTCATTCATATTTTTTGTGTTTTGTGAGTGTGTGCGCTTGCAAGTGTGTATTCATGTTTATGTTTGCATATAATTCTGGAGATTACCATCAGACACGGTACTTATAGTCTGGCTATGCTATGATAAGAATAATGAAGGATGTGGTTCATTAAGCTTACATTTACAGCAGGAAAAAAACATAACTCTCACTCAGGACATTTCTCCATTTCCAGTTCATTAATTCCTGTGAGACAATATATATCATGTTTTACTGGCTGTGATTAAAGTAATTAGCTGCATCAATCACGATGAAAGCTGTGTGCTGAATTCAGTTTCCACTTTATTGCATCACGCACTGGGCGTGTGGGGTAATGTTGAAAAATTTCTCCGGGAAAGTGTGTCGCCTGGGGTCCCGTTTCTCAACGCAGAATGACGGAGTTAGCTGGATAACTGCTCTGATTAATACCCAAAGCCTTCCTAAATCTGGGATGAGTCACCGAGATGGAAAAAAAAAGCTGTTCTTGGTTTTACTCAGCACCCTTATTTAGCTAACTCAGGGAAATTCCCTCCTGTGTCCTGCTGTCTTCTCTACTCTCTTGCTTTAATATTATCTTTGAGTGTAGGCATGCTAAGTTTTAGCCTTGGTGTGCTACCGTGTTAGCCTTACAGTATTTACTTTGAAATAAAACCATAAAAATGATGACGGAGATTTATGTTGTCTCCTGGCTGTCTTTAACATGTTCCATGTAATTGGATGACTGTGAATTTTAAATAAGCAACACATAGCCCCTTGAGAATTTTGACTTCCTCGATGGAAATGGTTGATTTTAATAAAAATGTATTTAAATAATGATAATAATTATGATAATTATACTAATAATAATCCCTGTGTAGATTATACATCACTTGTGTTACATGTTGTCAGTTGATGTGTGAGGTGATTTATATATATGTTTATATAAACTGAAGAACTAGGCTGTACTCTGCGCGTGAAACATTAGCATCTGTGATACAAGCTACCCGCATTGACACCGACTTGAGTACCAATCTCAGCACGCGAAACTGTCATCTGGAGTCTGCATTTATTGTACATCTCTCAAAGAAGCCAGAGGGGGGAGCTAATGCTCCTCACTGCTTCAGAAATAACAGCCTGGATTTTTCAGTGGACGTTTCCTGACAGATCGCCTGTTCCAGTCGCTGAAATGAGCTAACAAGATGGGGGTCAGGAAGTTTTGCATAAATTTTCTTCGACAAATTGCAAAAGTTAGTCTGACCTTACTGCTTGAGTTTGTGCACAAAGCTGCTTGCGATCATTTGTCTGGAGGTTAACGGCTAGCTGAAGTCTGGCACTGAATTTGTATCTGTTGGCAAGTAGCTCTAAGGCCTGCTTAACAGAAAAAATCCCCTCGGAGCAATTATGTTTAGCAATAGTTTTCAGTTGTGCTATGACTGCGGACATGTTTTCCACAGAAAAAAAAATGCTTGCACTCATTGTGTGATATATGACTACCAGCGCATACAAAAGTACATTGCTGCTTTGAATTATCGAGTGACTGCTAACCAGTGTCTGTGTGTAGTATATCATCAATGCCAAAAAAATGTTTGTAAGTACTTGGACAGTGACGCAAATTTGCTTTTTTTGTGATACACTACTGCACATTTGAATGAATAATGAATATGGTATTATTGTTGAGACTCTCAGCAATCCTTCGTCGGTATTTACATTGCTATCTTGTGAACCACGTTTGAATCTTAAAACAGTGTCTCTTTCCAGATACTTATAGACTGCTCTTCAAGTGTGCCCTATCTGAGAAAAATTCAGCTTTGTGCTTGAAACAAATACTGCCACTCCATTGCATAATAATTCAACTTTTATCTTTTGTTAAGCATTTTTGTTGTTCTGTTCCAAATTCTGAAAAGCTATGCTTCTTAGACAGCGTGAAATCCATAGTTCGTGCAATGTGTGTGGCGTTATTAATGCCTTTCATATTCATAATCAATGTCTGCCACGTGAAATGGTGCAGAAAAAATAATGTGGAAAGCATGACAGCTGACGGGCCATTTTTAGCAGTGTAGTCTGCGCCATACAGCAAATCTATACGGTGACAGAGTCTCATTACGGAAGCGCAGACGTGAATAAGAGCACTGATACAGTGGGGAATAATCTCTTCATCCTGACTGAGAGGGAAATGAGGGAGAAAGAGAGAGATTAATCAGGAGAGGTGGAAGAAACAGGGGGATTGAGGGAAGTAGGAAAGAGAGAGACCATAAGGGGAGATAGAAGGATCGAGAAGGAGCGATAAAAGGAGGAATTAGTAAAGCCAAGAGAGGTGTGATAGACAGAGAGGTGAGGGAGTGAT